>PVKA01025669.1:0-32671 GCA_004027165.1 Ctenomys sociabilis
TACCCCTAGGGCACTCATGGTGGTTGTAGCTCCCATGACTTTTCCACTAGGCTGGCTTTGCTCCCTCTTGCAGTTTTCCTTAGATGATCCACGTTTCTGGCTTTTCCAAACTTCTGAGGTTTCCACTGAATTGGTTTCTCACTCACAGCTTCACACACTGCCCTCCAAGGGGCACACTGCCTGGCCTTTCAGGCCTTCTGAAATCTATGTGGAAGACTTCTTAACCTCAGAACTCCTGCATTCTTCCTGCATTTAAAGCCAGTGCCATGTGGATGATGCCGAGGTCTGCTGCCAGCTGGACTAGTAGCCAGGCTTTCCTCTCTCTTGGCTGTAGAGTTCAAATGCCTTGATCACTGAGCACTCTGACCCTGATTCCAAGGAATAATTTCTCTATGCCAGCACCATTTTGGAACCTGGGACACTGCAGCTTTCAGCTTTCCCCTCCAGGCAAAGTTCCTAACCTTCGCAATTCTGAGGCTGGGAAGGGTAGAGACCTGCCATCTCCTGTGATGTCCTCAGGCCATCCTTTCCATTCTCTTGTTCCTTTCCACAATGGAGATCCTCGCAGTTCTATTTGTGCATTCCATAGCTTTATTTGATATTCTTTTCTGGCCAAACAACATTTTAAATCGTCCTGCTGGGCTCTTTGCTCTTGATTCTCAACATAAATCTGACTAAAAGGCACCAGTAGCAACCGTGCCACTGCCCCAATATTTGGCTTTGAAATATCTTTTGGAAGATTAATCATTCCACCATGCTTAATCTCAGAGTCAGGCAGTCTCTGGTTATGAGCAAAATTCAGACAAACTTTATGCTAAGCCATAGCACAAATCATCTGGAGTCCAACAACCAATGCAGTCCTTTCCACCCAGAAGAAACCTCCCCAGCCTGTTCCTTATAGGCAGGATTTCTATCAGCTTTCAGGTTGGAGCTTTGGCTAGAATCTCCCATATAGAACAGCTGAAGCTGTTCTAGTACTTCTCTTATAGGTGACATCTCTAAACCTTTCGTATCTCTTCCCAGAAACCATTCCTGAAAGCTGGTAATCCACACTTCTCTGGTACCAAATTCTGTTTCAGTTACTTTTCCTCGTTGCTGGGACAAAGAACCAACACTCAAAATAAAAGAAAGAAACGTTCATTCATCTCAGTTACTGGACATTTCAGTTCATACTCAGCTGGCTCCAAGGCAGAGTGGCTCATGGCAGAGGGCAGAATTTCATGGTGGTGGAAGGCAACAACAGAGCAAGAGCAAAGGGAGGAGCAGCAGCAACAATGGCTCCAGAGGGTATGTCTGCCTCCCTTAAGTTGCATTCAGGCTATCTTCCCCAAGCTGGGTCTTAGTACTGCTGGGGTTATGGGTGTGAGTGCTAAGAAAACTAGCTTTCTGTATTTTGAAGATTAAATCTATACCCATGTGTCTCACCATGTAGTAACATAAAATTGCAGTTGATCAATGATGTAAATATTAAAATTGAAACACTTAATCTTTGGAAGATAGGATAAGTAAAACTTGAAGACATAGGTATAGGGAGAGAATTTGTGAACAAAGCAGATTGCATAGGAAAAACTACACTGAATCAACAAGCAGGATTACGTCATATTAAGAAGCTTCTACACAGCACTGAAACCTACAGAATGAAGACACAGCCCACAGAATGGGGTTTACAAGCTACTCTGCAAAGAAAGGACTAATATCTGGAATAGGTAAAGAGCTAAACAAAACAACCCCTGCCCAAATTTAAAGATTCAGTCCAAAAATGGGTGGCTGAAATGAATAGACACTTCTCATATGAAGGAGTACAACAAATAAATACATGAAAAAAAAAATCTTGAACATCACTAGTCGTTAAAGACATGCAAGTTAAGTAGGGCTTGCGGGTTAGCTCAGTTGTTTAAGCACCTGCAGGGGCAAACCTAATCAGGTGCAGAGAACTTCAGTTTGATCTCGAGCTCCCTATGCCTTACCAGACACTTACGGCAGTCTGAGCCAGCTAAAAAAATCCTCTACTAATATTGTTTAGACAAGACATCATGTCTCTATCTTCTCCTCTGAATCACTACTAGGAAGACAATAATATGCAATGTATTAATTGTTGTAACTGCTGTACTAACCTGTGTTGAAACTGTTTCTGAAATAAATATATAGCATGAGATTAATAATAGATTGCATATTATGAATAAATTATTTACAAACTTAAATGAATATAACAATAAAAATTGCCCAAAATAAAAATGAAGAAGAAAGAATTTACAGGTCATATAACAGTTCATTCCGTACCAAAATCAAGAAACTTATATTCACATAAGTAGAATTCTCAAAGTAGAAAGGGGTAGGCAATAAATATTTAAAGATTTAAAGTTTCTGAATTTAGTTGAACTTATAACACCGCATTTCCAAGGCAAATGAACCTTTTGCACAAGAAATTTGAAGAAAAATCATACCAAGATACATGAAAATAAAATTCTCCAAAACTTACTGTAAATAAAAAACATTAAATAATATACATAAAAATATTATCTATGGAAGAACAAAATTAAATAGCATCTTATTCCACATTAGAAAAAAAAAAGGCCAAGTGTATAAGACTATGTGTGTAATTAATGTAAAGGACTGAAAGAAAAAAAAAGAAGATCTGTCCACTTTCAATTTTATACTTAGCAAAAATACCTTTGACAACTAAAATTAAATTATTTTCCAGTTATACAAGCTCAACATATTCTAACACCTCCAGATGTAGCATATAGAAAATAACAAAGAGCATAGTTCAGAAGGCAAGAGAAGTTGCAATATCATCCTAGATAAAGAATAAAAAGCTCTCAAAATGATAGTGTGTATATGAAAGATGAGGAAGGGAGAAGTAATATAAAGTCAATGGAAAATGAAAATATGGTTTTTAAAGTTTCTAATAATAGGAGAAAATATCATACCATGCATGTCTTTTAAATAGATTGTAAGTCAAAGATACAGTATGAATGTTAAAACAAAAATCAAGATTAAGCAATATTGAGAATTAGACATTAATTAATTAAAAATTGAAAGTTTCAGAACAATCAAGCTAAGAAAAAGTACTCATGATAGTAAAGAATTACTAAGAATAAAACATGAAATAAATACTGGAATGGCAAATAAATGACCAACACTTCTAAAAATTTGGGGATAGATTATCGCACAAAGTTCTAGTGTGTTGTGGACCTGACTATGTCCATGATGTTTACTGGTGGCCAGGTGTCACTTGTGGGACTGAGCTATGGCTATTTCCTTGATTTAATTTCTTTTTTAATTTTATCCATGACCCATTGATTGTTCAGGAGGGTTTTACTTGGTTTCTATATGTTGATAGAGTTTTCGTTGTTTCTCTTGTCAATAATTTCCAGTTTTTCTGCACTATTGTTAGATAATATGCATGGATAATTTTGATTCATTTGCCTTTAATTAATCATGGTCTATATGCTAAGACATGATCTATACTTTCTTTCAGTTGCTGTCATCTCAGAAATTTTAAGTGTGTCACTTCCAAGTTCTTGTGTGACCTTGTCTCCTATACTTAATTTGGGTGTGCTAGAGGTGTGAAATTACCTTTTGTTCCTTCTTTTTTTTTATTTTTTGCAGTGATGGTAGATGATGGGGTGCAGATCAGCAAGGCTCTCTGGAGAGTTAGACGGCAGAGTAGGCTCAAAGCTGTGCAGGGTTCCCTGTGGTTTCTACCTCATTAAGGAGAGGGGGCACGCTACAGTTCAAGAAGGATCTGATGATGACAAGTGCAGGCCAAAGTTGTACAAAGCTCTCTTCTTCATGGATTTTTGCAACATAATGCTCCATATGGCTCCTGCAGGTTGCTATGGTCTTCATGTTTTCCTGGTGGTCTTCAGGCCAAGGATGGGGGCTCAGAAGAACTGCAGGAAGGCTGGAGGAGCAGGGAAAGTGTCTCCTTGAAAGTCCTAACTTAGGAATTTTAAAGTAAATAATATATCATGAAACCATAATTTTAAGTGAAATAAGTCAGACAGAAAAGGGCCAGGGAGATGGTTCAGTAGATAAGTGCTTCCCTGGCAAGCACAGGGGCCTGAGTTCAATCCCTCGTTCTGCCAAAGCAACAATAACAGCAACAACAACAAAATCAGACAGACAAGTTTAAATATCACATTGTTTTACTTTGTGAGAGACTCAAAATGTAAGATAGATACTGAGAAGCAGGAAGAACTTCTTCAGATAGGGAAAGGGAACAGAGGAGGAAGACAGATGAGGGAAGAGAAGAGGGATTTTAAAACAGAGAATGGACAGAAAAAAATGGAAAGAAAACTTTTTCAAATAAGAAGAGAAATGAGGTTGGAAAAGAGGTGAGGGTAATGGGAATAAAGAATTAATATATACTATGTACAGCTACCAATTCTCCATGATGAATTTGATCATTAAGTATTGCAAACATGTATGAATAAAAAATCTAAAAAATGTATATTTGCTAGTGGAATTTTAATAAGCATAGACAGAAGCAGAATATGAATGTAATGTGTATATTGAATTGTAACAAAATAAACTATGCAATAGGAAGACAAAGAAATAGTTCTCCATAATACTCCTCCTAGTCATTTTCTAGAAGCACAAATCTTATTTTGATTCCATTATAATGATTACTTTTGTTTTTCACCTACCAAAGATAAAAGAAAAATATTAAGAAACAAACATTCCATGCTTATGTGAGGAATTTTGTGTATAAAATTCCTTTTATGAAGGCAGACTTATATTTTCTTGTGCTTTGTAGCTTAAAGGAAATGTAGCTCTTGCTAGGACATTGAATAAAACAGACACTAACACTTTATGGACCTTTCTGACAGAAACATATTTCTTTATTTTCTTCTCTTTGGGTCAGCCAATATGACTGGTACCATCAGTAAAATGACCATTCCTTTAATTTTATAATACTTAACACTTTCCTGTGGACTTTACCCTCTATGAAAATAAGGCTGGGTGTCAAGATGGAGGTTAAAGCATTCCTGGTTTCAATCTGGATTCACAGCTTGCTCTACTTGGTAAATGACAGTTATACTAGAATCCCTCTTCACCATCATCTTGGAGATTTCCTTGGCTTTGCTTTGAGGTCTGTTTCCTGTTACATATAAAGATGTGTTCTGTATGAGATTCTTTCCTCATTTGGGTGAAAAGCTTCTTCTAGTGGTTTTCTGAGAAAGTATGAGTAGCTTGGCAGTTGAAAAGTTAAAAATTTTGATCTGTTTATTCCTTTTTTTTTCTTTTCTTTTCTTTTTTTTTTTTTTTTGTGGTGGAACCAGGGATTGAACTCATGTCCTTGTGCTTGCCAGGGAAGCGCTTATTCCACTGAGCCATCTCCCTGGCCCCCTATTCTTGATTAATAAGTTTGCTGCAGATTAAATTCTACTCTGGGGATAGTTTTACTTCAGAATTCTGAAAGCATTGGTATGTGGGTGCTGCCTTTGAGGAATCAAAGGACCCTTCTTCTACCGTGAAGTGCCCAGGAGGTTCTAGAGCTTTCAGTAGACTCTATCTCCACTCTCTTATACCTTATTCAATTATTCATTCTGCTGGGTTATGAGAAATGTTTTAATCTGACTACTGTTCACTATTTTGGAAGTTTTTCTTGAGAGTTTATTTATGATTATTCTTTGTTAACTTTCTCTTCCAGAAAGTTTAAAATTTGAATTTATTCTTCTGGATTAGACTCTTGATTTATCATAATTTTCTTAATTTCACTTTTTTGCTTATACTCTATTTTCTAGAAATTTCTCTAAGTTTGTATTTTATTTCACTTTAAGTTTTGCTTTATGCAACCATGCTTTTAATTTTTCAGGGCTGTTGTAATTTCGTGTTTGATTTTTTTTTTCTTATAACATCCTGTCCTTCATTTGGCTGACAATTAACCAACATACTCTTCTATTCTTTTCATAAAATATGACTTTTAGATATCTGCTGGGTTTATGGGTGACCATCAGTGAATCATATGGAGCTGACTTAATCGAATGTTTCTCATCATAATGACCCTATCCCCATTCAACTCCAATTCAATAGATGTCTGTTGCTATCCATTCCTTGGCCTTTTTGTGACTCCTTGGCATGAATTAGGTTGCTTCTTGTTTATTTTTTACATTTGATTTGAGGTTTCTGTTGTCTTTAATCAGTTATATTTATAGATTCCTAACTTTTTTCCTTTTCTCATTGTCTTTGTGGCTTTGTGTCCTTTTTACCACTTTGTTTAAAATTTAGATGTTTTGGGAATTATGTTACATCTGAATACTTGTTTTTCCTCAATTTTTACATGTTGCAACCCTAACCACCTGTGTGCTGATATTTGGAGGTGAGGTTTAGATGGGCTATTATGGTGAAGCCTTCATGAAGAAATGCCTGCCCTTACGGAAAAGAAGTCTGTCTCGGCCAGAGAATGTGCAGCAGTGAGACCCTCTATTGTAAGAGAAAGTGGCAGAAGTACACTTTGATCTTATACTTTCTAGCCTCACTGTCTTCCCTGTACTGTGAAAGATATGTGTCTACTGTTTAAAGCAGTTAGCCATTTAAAGCAGCTAGCATTTTGCTATCGTAGCCCCAGCTGACTAGTACAATTAAAGAGAAACTACAATAAATTTCTCTTTTTCATTCTCCATCTGGTTTGAATCTATATTTACACACTGTTTTTCAGCATGAGCAAGAATTGAGTACAGTTGAGTACCAGTACATTATGGTTAGACAGGGGTTCTTTGGTAGTCTGAAGGAATCATGAAGACCAGTGATATCTCTCAGGGATGAGAAAAATGGCAATTGGACTCACTGAATGTTGGTCTTACTGGGGCCACCCTTGATTTATTAACAGTCCTAAGCACAGACACTATTCACAGTCATTAAAATTAGTCTGGGGGATGGGAGCTTTCATCCCTATATTGGCTATGGAGGAGGACCAAAGTGACAATGGCTCAGTATAGTACTTGTGCCAGTAATGAAGTGCTCGGTATGGAATCTCACAACTCCTTGTGGCATACTTTTAAGTACTGTGCTTTCAGATGGCCTTTTACAGAGGTAAATTGCATATACAGAGCTATAAGTGTCACATTTAATAATGCCTTGGGGACATTAGGAGGAAGTAACAGTTACTATTCTGTGATGGGATTGCCATTATTAACTTACAGGCGAGCTGCTGAGCAGTGAATCCAGGTTAACAACGTGTCTCTCCTCTTGCTTTAAGAATCATCCCAATTGCATGTCATCCTCAATAAGATAAGGGGGAAAACAGGGATAAGGAAGTGAGTAAAGAAAACTTCTTGGACCAAGAAAATCTAAATGGCTGGGGCTCACTTTAAACAAATATTGTGATAAAGGTTTCACTTTATAGAAAAGCACCAATCTTTGAACTGGACTGAAGTACACTTGAGTCCTACATCTCTACGTGAGTTAGTTTATTTCCAGTCTTTTCAATGATGTGACCTGAGGATCATTTTTCCAGACTTTCTGTTTAGCTCCTGTCATATGCAACTGCTCATCTTCATGCTTACTAATGAGAGACACTTCTATTTACAGAAGTGGAAGCTTTGTGATACTGTAATTCTGTTTATATGTGGACTTTCTATGCAACCAGTGCCCTCCCCTATTCATTACTGATGGGATTTTCTGTTTAGAGCAGATTGGTAAACTTTATGAGACAGGTCCGATAATAAGTGTTCTAAGCTTTGTGCACCATGTGGCATCCAGTGCGCCTGCTCAGTTCAGTTCTGCTGTTGTTGTATGAAAACAGAATAGATTGACTTCAGATTATTTTCGTTCACTGGCCTGTGTTTCCCTGTCCTCAATCCTGCAGCCCTAGCAATGATGATTCTAGCTTGTGTCCTCCATGACATCATCCTTTACAGTTTCCTTTCGTGTTTCTGAATGTGCCAAGATACTCCTTTCATGGTGTTGCTCAGACTTAGCCTGTCTTTTTTTTTTTTTTTTCAGAACCAGGGATTGAACTCAGGCCCTTGTGCTTGCCAGGGAAGTGCTTATTCCACTGAGCCATCTTCTCCCTGGCCCCTGCTTGTTTTCGTTAGGCCTACCTGTTTCTCCATTTCCTGGTTGCGTATCAGAGGCTGAGCCAGAACTAGAACTAAAGACATTGTTTTTATTGGTTTCTTTCTCCGCTTCCCCACTACAGTGCGTTTTCACTACATCATGAGTGTCAGACACATTAAACTTGATCAAATCAAAGGAAATGTAAGTACTCAAATCACTATCTTAGGCTTAATATTTTTAATTCTCAGTTCAACATTTTCATCACTTACATGGAATGACTTGGAAATGTTCTCCCAGAAGGCTTGAAGGACAGACCCAGTAATAAATCAGTGATCAAAGTGATGGAAAATCATGTATAGATCTCCTTTCCTCTCATTTTCTTGCAATTCAACCACAACTTGGGGAACTGATGAATCAGTATAGAAGAGTAGTAATCATGGGCACACATCAGACCTAGATCCTTTGCAATTCTAAACTTCTGATAAAATATTTGTACTTGTATTTCCCTGTCTTGGTTCTCATATTCTTATATGATTCCCTGAATATTAGGATAGTGACACATATTTTAGGGCTTGCCGAATGAAATTTTGATACGAGTACTTATTGTTTGAGAACCTTATTCTTACGTTTTCTATTTAGCAAAATTTCCAGGTACTCTCTAAAACTTACAGAGACTAAGTGGCTATCAAGACATATACTATTATGAGATTTAGAAACACAGGGCATAAACATATGAGAATCAAAATGATTTATTCATCACTTTAGCTATTAGATAAAATGTGAGCATGAAATTAACAAATTAAATTGGACTGATACCTCATCTGTTAAGTCACAGTATTAATAGCTGGGTAAAGACCATTCATTACTTTTACACTCTATATGACTAGTACTTGTTTATAAGATTGTCTCTAAGGACAGGAAATACGGAGCAATCTATTATCAGCCGGCAGAGGTTCTGTGACTTTTTAAGCACCATAGTGGAGTCTACAGACCACATTAACACCTGATTAGGAGAGTTTGGGTCATCATTAAAGTCACCAAGACAGGGTGTGCTGTATGAGAAGGACAGCTTGTTATAATAATAGTTGGAACAAGGTATAAAAATCCCTCATCTGATTCTCTCCTGGGTGTTTTCTGTCAGAACTCCCACCTGTTGCCCTACCTCTCATCACACCATTACTCAGAAAAATGATCGGAGTGTGACTTGAGATTAAGCCTTTTGAATTTTCATTAAAAGGAAAAAAAATCATTTCAAAAAGAGAAATTCATTATATTTTCAGTAATGTCTCTCCCATTTTTCTTACTTGAAAAGGTACTGAATAATTTGGGAAAAATGAACTGATTATGTCATGCTGCAATTTCAATATTAAATTATGTTATGTTTGAGGCATATGGAGTTGCATTTTGACAGTCAAAAAGAATTGAATATTAGCAATTTCTTATAGCCCAATTTAGTAATAAGGGCTGTTAGACACTAATTTTTTTTTAACACATCAGAAACCCTGCTTTGTAAAATCTGTATTTTCTTATCAATTCTTATACTAATCCTAGGAGTCGTTGTAGTTGATTTCCACCGGGCTCCATTCCCTCCCTTTTGCCAAAGCCATTTCATAGGGTTCTTGTTAAACAAATAAAGTTTCAAGGTCAATCCTTTACCCTGCCCTTCACCTTACACTTCCTATGAGATCGACCATACGTTATCATCATCCCACACACAACAGACGAGAATATGGAGGCTCAGGAAACTAGGAAGGAAAAGCAGTGGAGAGCAATGATGGTAAAGTTTGATCCCAGGTCAACTTTTGTCAAAGGTGAAATAGTGTCTTTGTTTGACTGCTCAAAGGCCTGATATCAAGGACCATGAAGGTATAAAACACCTAAGGCACACTAGCCAAGTTGTTTACATCATAGCAAGTGCATTTCTTTATATAATTAAGTGAGATGATAAATGTTTGATCTGGTCCTCAGGCAAGGTCAACAATGGAAGCGATTTTACAAACTTCGTGTAAGTTGGTTCTAAAACTAGTATGGTTCTGTGTCTCTAAGGGAATTTGTTAGAAGTGAAGTGTCCTGAATTCCTTCCCCAGAGAGTCCAAATCTAAGTCCACAAGCTTCTTAAGCCCTTTAGGTGAAGCAGGAGAGAAACATCAGGACAAAACTTGGGGAAATGTTAACTTAGTCTGATTGCTTTACTTCATGGATGAAGAAGAGAAAGTCATCCCAGAACTGTGAAGCTGCTGAACTTCTCTGTTGGTAACACTGATCTTGGGAATAGACTCTAGGTGCTCACTCAAGTGACATAGTCTCTAAACTGTAACCTCCTATCCAAGAAATATACCCATAGGAATTATTATCATACACTGAATAAACGAATTATACATGCAATATTTATGGACATGCACATGAATGTTTTTCACCTAACAAAGTTGCTTGAAAGAGTAATATTTAATTATAATTTTTTCAATCATCAATTTCCAGTTTATTTAAATGCAGAAGAAGGGTCCTCACATTTGACCAGAACAGGAGCTGTGGTCTGGAGCCCTTTCATTACCTCTCATGGCTACTGCATCCTAAATACTGACTGAAATTGTTTCAGTTATTAGGTCCATATTTGCTGACTTGCATATATCAGTTGGAGATGTTAGGAATAAATCTAGGCCTAAAATTCATCCACCTGAATTTGAATAAAAATTCTGATGATATCTTCATCAGAAATGTTCTCCCAGACATTTTGCAGACTAGCCTTAGTTGAAAGCATGAACTTTAGCTATGTAAGGTAAACATACCAGCTTCTCAACAGAAATGGACACAAAGCAAGTTTTATCAGGGACTCCTTAAAGGATGCTGCATGCTCAAAGAAGATTTTAGATTTACTCAATTAAAATGGATACTAGGCTGATTTTGTAGTAGTCCTTTGCTCCTGGGAAATAGGAAGACTGAAAGAGAATTTCCAGATGAGAGTCATGGAAAAGGGAGAGTGAGATAGATAGCTCCCTCCTACACACACACACACACACACACACACACACACACACACACACACACACACCACTACTACTAGCACATGTGAGCTCCTTGACCTGGGGAAACATTCATACTATGTGTGCACAGCACAGACTTTGAGCCTGCAAGAAGACCTGTGGATGTGCAGATCTTGCACATCTGCCTGAGAGAGTTCTCTACTGCCTTTACCAATGTAATTATCTTCAAAAATATCTTCACTTTGCATCTCAAAGTAATTTTTGCACCTTGTAACTGTAACTGCTGGTATCTTTCCATGCCTCACCTTTCTAAGGTTACACAGGCAGGATGGAGCACAATGAGCACAATGCATGGTAATGTTGATGGTGATTAGAAGTGTCTCCTCTGCCTAGCTCTGCAGATCTCTGTGTATATCCAGGCTAAGGTGCTAAGGTGCCCATCTGCCCTGTGAAGTTCTTTTCTGCAGTGAGTTCTTCAATTTCTGTATCCCTTAACTTTTGTTGTCTTGTATATTCTCCTCTTAATGTGCATTTTGTTTAACATTTGTTTTATTAGTCTATTTGGTGCATATGTAATATTTAGGTTTCTAAGCTGCCATTCCATCCATGAAGGCCCTTCCCATTTGTGAAGAACAGCAAGCCTCTCTCACCGCCCACCCTCAACAGTGAGTCAGTTCAGTCCACGCTTCCCTGGTGCCTCTCCTCCCAGCTTCTGTTGGTTAATTGAGCCCACTCATCCACGGAGCTGCATTTCCAACATGCCATGCTATCCTCAGTTCTCCTTCCACCCAGACATTTACACAGCACGAGGCGTTTTGAGGTACTTTTACAGCCAGGAAAATAAATTACAGGTGTTCACAGCTCAGCTTGGCCACAGTTTTGTGCAAACATCTGCATTTTTGAATTCCAATATGTTAAATTTCCTGGTAAATAAGTTATTTCCTAGGATACTGAAGACTAAATTCTCGTGAGGTCTCAGACATGATTCCTGTTTCCAAAAGCAAAGTGCTTCAGAGCCATTTAGCATGGACCACATCCCAGATTCAGAAATGTCGTGTTCATATAAATCTTTCTGCGAACTTGACTTTGGTCATTACTAATTACAAATATATACAAATAAAACATTACTTTTTATGCAGATCATTTTATTTTTCTCCACATACTGCCTAAGTATTCATTTTCCTCTGATAACCTGTTTTTATTTTAGGCATTTTTAAGCTTTTTGTTGTTTTGTCTGTTTTATTTTCTGGACTTGATATTGCTCTCCTTAGAAATAAGTGTTTTTGTAAAATTAAAAAAAAATCACCTAGCATACTTTAAAATATATTGAGGAGAAATGACTTACCAGGATCTCATAATTACTATTACATAAAATAAACATAAACAAGTCAGATCTAACACTTTTGGAGACCTTAAATGGCCTGAAATTGTTGTTGTAAGAATTAATGATCATTTCTCTAGTGTTGGGTGATAGTAGGATTATGTGATTTTACCACACGTAATACAGACAAATCCTTTTAAAAGAAAAATCCTGTACTATCAAAGTGAATTAGAAAATTTACAAGTACTGAAATAAGGAAACTTTCACATGGTTGAAAATATCCCAAGTAAGGCAACTGTTTTGAAGATGGGTAAGAACTTTTAGGAACAAGTGTCTTTGAAGTACATAATCATGCCAGGCAGGAAAGATTTCAAATTCTGTTGAATTTTCAAGTTCAGATATGGACTGTTCTAAATGTACAGAATATTGCTTTGTAAGCTCAAAAGGCTTTTGGATACTTTTTGCCTTTCCTTTTTGTCTCTGGTTCACTATATCCAAAGGGATGCAATGCCTTGTCTCTGAGAGGTATGTCTGGGGCCACATTTAGTTTGGCTTGAAGGAAGCTTCAAGATTGAAGTGCAGTCAGTTCTTCACTTGTTCCTGTAACCATAAAACTGTTCTGTGACCCCAGCCTGGTGACGCCTTGGCAGAAGGGTGCTGTGCCCATGTAGTGGGATGTTTTTCTGGCTGAAGGGAGCCCACCAGGGAGCCTTAAGTTTCCACCATGTTTAGAGGACAATGTAAAAGTATGTGTTCCTCATTGACTGTGAATGGTTCAAGGGCACTTAGAGAAGAGGTGTCACATGATAATGGAGTTCCACAATGCATTGCATCTTAATTTAGAGCAATACAATAGCAGGGAAAAACAATAAGATGAGTTTGTAAAACAGCCAATCTGGGTGGCCTGCATCCTACATGAGTCAACTGAAATCTTTAGTTTTACAGTTATCTTAAGACACACATGGGTCCATGGTCTAAAAATATTATTTGATATTTTTGAGTGGTGAATTAAAGCCTCCCAATCAGAAATGAAAACAAAAAGATATTGAACTTTGTAATAGAGGAAAAAAAATAATTCAAGGCTTGTAGGCAAAAAGAGAAGAAGCATATCAACTGGTACATGGTCCAGATTAGAAACTGAGTTGTACACTTGCAATCGTTCTTGTGTTTAACTCTCAGATCATCTTACCAACTTCATGCTATTATCTTCATTTGGTGGATATGCTGAAGGTCAGAGTGCTCTTCCCAGAGTTAAGACACATTGAGGACATCTTCACTGCTTACTACATTTCTGTCTGATGAGGCAGAGTTAAGTCAAACTCTCCGCTTAAAGTCCAATGGTTCACTCAGGATTGCTAAGAATCTTGGTGTTCCTCTCCCAAACAAACATATTGGCAAATTACAGCCAAATCAGCCTTGTGTCAAGGATCCAGGATGAGTCCTCAATATCTGTCTGATCTCAAGCACATGGCTTCCCAGGGTGGCCCATTCCAGTAGACAAACTTTCCTGAAGAAGATTCCATTCCTTTAATTAGGTTCACTGGTCTCGTATGTACTATCCTAGGGAATACTTAGGGCACCCTAGTTTCTTGTCTTACTCTTTGTCTTATCTTGTCATGTATGTGGCCTGGATCTTATTGTGCTTGTTCCTAACTATGGCAAGTTTCAGGCTATCTGGAGCCTTGTTTGAGATCCTCCTGCTTGACTATCACCTACAAAGCATATCAGTGTCATTCAGTCCACTGTTCTTGGAAACTTAAGCAACTACGTCCTTTTTGAAGGTAAAACTTTGAATTTGAGTATTTTGACCTTTGGATTTTTTAAAATATTGAACCTAAATTCTTTCCCTGGGGCTTTTTTCCCAATATCTCTCTCAAAGAAGTGATATTTTCAAAGGTTCCAAGCAAGCAGCTGACAGATTTAATTATCATTCCTGACTATTGCAAATGAGAAGATCTTGGAATTCAGTCAAATTTCTAGGCTGAAGGTGACATTACTCATTCATTTCTTCATTCAAAATAATTATCTGAATGTGAAACTGGTGCCAGATACTGTTTTAGTCACTTGGGATACATGAGTGGTCAGAATCCATAGAAAGTAAAAGTTTAATCTCTGTATTTTTAATGGGAAAAACCATTAAGCATTTAAAGATAGTTATCTTTTTACTATTGAATCATCTCCAGATTTAATACAACCAGTTATTTCTGTATACAATATGATGTCACACTCATTAGAATATAAGTACTCAAAGGGCATGGACCCCATTGTTCTGCTCATTATTAAACCCTCAATTCTCAATAAATAGCTTTATAATAATGTGAATGTTCTGGGCTTATTTCTGGAAATCTTCTATTTTGAACTGGAATCTGAACTACATTTCTTTTAGGAAGAATAAAACAGAATCAGTGGAATGGAAATAATTTATACTATGTGGGCAAAGATTGGCTGTAATTCCAAAACTTGGGAGGTTGTGGGAATAGGATCTTGAGCTTAAAGCTGACCTGGACTACATAGCAAGACCTTGTTTCAAAAAGCAAAAATAGTACAAATCAGCAAAAGATGCTGTCTTAAGGAAATAATAAAAAATTAAAATCTAAGTGGTCTAGTCAGGTCAAAGGTAGGCGGTGTAGGAAAAAGTAAGGCTATAGCTATGGTGAATTAGAAATCCTGAGATAAGTGAAGATAAGGACTATAATACAAATAAAAGGGTGGAGGGCACAGAAGCTTATTTGTCCAAGTGAAGTGCTTCCTGGAAGTGCAAACTCCACTATAAATGATTTCATTATATCTTGAAGCTCCCACCCACAGAATCCACTAATTTTTAAAGGACACTTTTCAATAAATACTGACTTGAAAGTAGAGTTTACTTTTGATCTTCTAGCATTGTGTGCCAATACCAGTTATTTGTTAATGCATTGTTCTTTGGCATCTCTTAAAATACTGTATTGTTCCATAGTTTTGTTATTTTATTTTGCTTGCTTATATTATTCTTTAGGTGAGTTAAATTATTTTTTTGTAAAAAGAGCAATGTCTTTTTCTAAAAACATGGTATAGCCAGGCGTGGTGGCGCATGCCTGTAATCCCAGCACTTGGCAGGCTGAGGCAAGAGGATTGTTGTGAGTTCAAGACCAGCTTGAGCTACAAAGTGAGCTTAAGGCCATCCTGAACTGCATAGTGAGACCCTGTCTCAAAAAGACATAAAAAAAAAATAAAAACATGGTATAGTAGTATACAGGCTAGGCAAAAACTTTGTAACAGATAGGTTTGTAGTGGTTTACATGCAATAGAAGTCTTTATTTTATGCATTTAACTAAGAGGGAGCTTCCTGTTAATAAAAACCTTTCTCTTATATATAAATTTAGGACCAGCTCCTTTCAATCTGTGGTTCCTTTCTTCATAAGATTTTGTGGTCATCTATATCGTATATCAAGCTTGAAGAAGCTGAAAAAGATCAAGAGGCACAATCCATTCTTAAAACCTGGCCTACATCCCCTGGTTTCCAGTCAAGGCAACGTCTCCAGTTTTATTAGAGATGAATCACATGACCACACTGGATGCCTAGAGGTCTGGGGATGGAGTCCCACCCTGAGCTACTTCCCAGACTTGGGCATGAATGCTAGGAAACAAAAGTGGATTTGGATGGACAGCTAGCAGTTCTCTACTAAGCAGAAAGTGGCATTTAACAAATATTTGTTGATATATTTATATCAGTAGTAAAGATTAAATTGCTTTATTCCTCTTTGGAACAGTGCTATTTACCATCTCAGAAATTTTAGAAAGTTCTGTAATGGTATGTACTAGATTATGCATTTCTTCAACAATAATTTGAAAGATTGCTGATGTTTATCTAGAGAGATGTGAAGCAATTTAATATTATTAATTGCTAACAAACAGATAAGATTTATAAGAATTGTCAAAGCTTAAAGCTCCAAATAATCATTCCTCACACAAGAAAATTTATTATGCCATTATGCTTATTTCTATCAGGGTTCCTATAGTGCAATCACTGTTCGCTATTAAATTTTTATTGCACATTTAATTTATGTTTCCCTGTAGTGGGAAACATATTAGAGAATTCACTTGACACTGGTACCATCTTCCCTTCTCTTTTTCTCACTGTTCCTGCTTCCCCTGAAGTAGATAGGTATATATTTATATCCTAGAATTAATTATACAGGAGCTGAAGAGAACAATGCTTACTGCTGCCTGGAGGGACTGAACAAGTTGGAATTAGCTTGGTGGAGAACCAAGTGGACTTCCATTATAAGCATCCACTTTCAATATTTTATATAAAGAATTCTGGAAAAAATCTATTTATAAGCTAAAACTTGCTTTTCATTGATTAAAATAAAAGGTAAGTTTGTTTTTAAATGTTAAAGGCAGAGTGCTTGTTAAAAGTTGGGGTTGGCAGCTATTTAGTTTATAAGATGTTGCATTAAAATGAAGTTTATGTTTTTAAAGGTTTATCACTGATGTACAAAGATAAATAATCTGTTTCCACTCCTCTTTTTGCCCTAATAATTACATCTAGATGAATCAAGAGAAAAACAATGATGCAACACACACATGCACACACACACACTCACACCCTTCATTGTCACCAATGCATTCCTTAACAAGGCTAGATTTTGGAAGCACACTTCCTCAGTTTTGCTCCAGTGGAAACACTGTCTTGGTTTTCAGAAAGATTCTCAGCTCTCAGTAAGACAGAAATTGGATTATATTATCATTCTCAAGTTTTAGTCTTTCAAGGGTTTTGATAACACACTACAGCTATTTTCCTGACATTAAATAACTACTGAAGCTTTGTTTGTATCTTGGGTGAGAGGCCAAACTTGGCCAAACATCAGTGATCCTTTTCTTTACTGTCAAAGTGATGTTGTTTTGCCCCTTAGTGGTGAGGCCTGCACATCCAGTCTGCCAAACTCAGGAGAGAGGATGTAGAAATCCTACCTCTGTTAGAAGAATCTCCACATGCAGAGTGGAGGCTACAACTTTAATATGTCCTCATCCTCCACTTCCCACTGGCCACAGCTTTCCTCCACATCTGAAGGTATATACTCTATGTATTTCCCAAGGAATATGTTTGTTTTTGGCCTTGACACTAATGCCCTGGAAAGCAGTCTAATGAGTGCCCCAGAAAGTATAAGATTTAAATCTGAGAGCTACAGGATGTTGATAACCGACTGTAGCTGGGTGATTCCTGTTTTTCAGATTAATTTTTCACCTTTTTGTTACTTTATGGATGTAAGTCAGTGAAGAGCCACCTAAACTGAAGTGCCTTTCACGTTTGGCTTCTGAAGCTATTGCTTTGGAGTCTCATAAATTATATTCTGCCTGACCATAATACTTAACATGGTACTTACTATGGTCAAGGCATGTACCTGTTCTACTGAAGTCCTCCTGTTGGCCTCAAGTGCAGTATAGCAAACTCCTCATGCTGACCACGACTAGGTGGAAAGCTAGGTCTGCTGGCATCATTGGCCCAAAGGCACTGCACCTCTCTCCCAAGTGCCACCTAGAACCCTGCACTTAGCAGACACTCCATAATGTTAGCTTTGTGTCTTTAATAGTTTCACCAATCTGTTCCAAAGATGTAGGGCACCCCTCTGCCAATGTCTTTTAGAAGCTCATCCCTAAATTTCCTCTTCTGAGACTTCCTAAGCCTGCCTCCTCCAAAGACACACATACCCACACTGCAACTGTCCACAGGTTTGGCTTACTCAAGCTAGGCCAAAGTAAAGGAGGTGTGATGTAAGGAGTGACTGTGTAAATCATAGAAAGGCTACAGAAAAAGGATGCAGCTAGCCAGTAATGGTGACTGCTGCCTCTGGATTTCACAGAGCTCTGGGTTTCATCTCAGGCTTTCTCTGTATACAGTGGCACCTTGGTTCACAAGTTCATTTTGTTCTATGATTCTGGCCAGGAACCAAATTACTCAGGAACCATATTGGTAGGGAACCAAATCACATTTTCCAATAAGGGTAAATATAAATAAGGTCAACCCATTCTGAACCATATGTACTTTTTAAACTACAATGATATGAAACAAAGTACAGCACAATACTCTATTCAGAGACAGAATTACCTTGCTGGAGGTGACTTTTGTATGGAGGATGGTAAGATGGGTGGAGATAGGTTATTGCATGGAGAGAGAGTCCCTCTTCAGGGATTTCCTTTCTTCTTTGTCTCTTAGCTGCAAGGTCAATTTTGATGAAAATCTGTCTGATGTCATTGTTTTTTTTCGTCAACTGTATAACCCTCTGGAGTCAAGAGACTAACAGTTCATCAGATGTAACACTATGTACATTAAGTTATATTGGGGTGTTGCTTCTCAAACAAACCCTTGATAAGTGGAAAAATCCGTCTTTCCATGATGGATTTTATACCATCACTGCTAACCTCCTCCCTGTCTTCCACCAGTAGTGGCTTAACCTTCAGATCAGTGCTTGAGCTTGCACACAGCAAGAGGCAGTCTGTCCTTCACAGACTTGTGCCCCACAGTGCCAATTTCTCTTGAGTGATACAGGTTCTGTTCAGCACCTTCTACCAGAGGAGCTCTGTTGCAGTGCTGTTGTACAGTTGAGCAACTTATCCTTCTACCTTCATGAATTCCAGATTCTTTCTTGTCAGCTTCTGCAGTGGCCTTATCTGAATTGGAAGCCTCACTGTGTCTTTGAACTGGAAGCCTCACTGTGTCTTATCACACGGCAGATGTCACTTTTCTTGTAGAATGTATCAAACCACCCTCTACTGGCTAGAAATTTATCACTTGTTGCACTTGTAGAGGGATTTTTTTTTTTTTTGCAGTAAATCACTGTATAATTTCTTGCCTTTTTCACAGATTATAGCTTCACTAACACTATCGTGTGGCAGCTGTTTCTCATTCAACCACAGTATAAAAAGTTTCCCACCTCTTCCAGCAAATGTGTCCTCTGCTTGGTTAAAGTTGTTAACCCCTTTTGCGACACTTTTGATGACATTTTTATTCCTCAGAATAGCCAAGATGGTTGACTTTGCCATCTTGTACTCTGAAGCAGATCAGTTAAATGAGTATCATGCTCATGCTTTTGTACAATTTCCTTCTTCAGTTTCACAGTCATTTTCCTCAAAGCCTTGTCGTTACTATTCCTGTGCTGCTGTTTCTTGTTACCTCCATTACAGCTTTGCACCTTCTGGGTACCTTCCTTCCCGCTCTGCACTTTTTTTCTACCATCATACTTGCTTTGGACTTTTCCTGGCACCACACTGAAGTGAATAACTCTGTGTAGCACTGCATGCGCTAGACAACACACAAAATACTGCACAGCAAAGGTGCACAAGTGTTTCTGTGACCATGATGTTAATGAGAGAAAACCAGGGCCATGTGTCCAAGCTGAGAAAATGGCCACAATTCTGCTTGTGCAGGGAAGATGGCTGCGGTTTGTCTGACTCCAGAGTGTGTGAACAGAAGCAAATTTTTTCCAGATGCTTCTGCTTGAGACTCAGTCTGTTTGTGAGCAAAAGCATTTGTGAATAGAGGTATAATTGTATTTGCTTTATTTTCTTGGTGTTTCCCTCAAGGCTAATTACCTCTTTGCCATGGGTGCCTTCTGCACTTCCTAATTAATTTTAAGTCCCATGCCTTACCTTGCTACTGACACTGCGGAGCCTGTGCTCCAGTCACACCCCACCAAGTGTCCCTAGTTTTCATGTCCTTTTGTTCAAGTTGAACAAAATTGAGGCTATGTCATGGAAGGTGTTTCCTGCTGACAGTCTTTTGTAGTCAAAAGCAGTTAAAGTTCATTGATATTCTGAAGTCTTGTAGCATCATTTAGTAGAGAGAAAATTTGATAGCATAGTTTTATATTATTTGATTTTTAAAAATTTTATGAGAATATATTTGTAATACATATTTTACATTCCTCATATATAACTCATAACAATTTGTTTTCCCCTTCCTTTCTTCCTTCTGTTCCTTCCCTCCCTCTCTTGATCATCTTCTCATCTGAGAAAAATCAGTGTCCTTACTTATTATCAGAAGCAGATGCTTGAATGTATGAATACCTTCATTATTTGGAATATCATAAAACATATCATTACCTTCAGAAAATCAGGAAAGGTTTTGCATAATGTTCTCAGGGAGAAATTTTTTTTTTTTTGTTTTCCCATTTTTAAAAAAAAAATATTTCCTGGGTAATGTTTCATTTATAGTATAAATTTAAATTAGGTTTGCAATTTTTATAATAGATGATTGTTTTCTTCTTTTGTGCTAAATATGTATTGATTAAACACTTAAATAGTGTTGAGTTGAGAAGTAAGTACAAAGTACCCCAGGCCCAGCTACCATTGTTTTTCACTCTGACTATGTATGGAGAACAAGGCTGGCCTCGGTGATATTCCCAGCAGTTGTGTTTCGGGGTTTGCCTGGCCACCTCTATTCTGCCACATCTACTTTGGCTGCCCTGGGATTTGTACTGAGCCTAAAGGCAAAGGAAGAGCAGCCACCAAGAGGAGCGGCAAGATATCAGAGACATTGTACACTGCCATCTGTGTCTGCTGGAATGACAGTTTGAGCAACCTATAGCCACTGAAATGTGGATCTGGAAAGAGGCTGGACTCCTTCCAGGCTGCTCTGCTGTTCAGTTTGAGTTTCTCTGCTCTAGCCACCTTCCTGCAAAGTTGGGAATGGTTATTTGCATTGGTGATGGCGGCGGTGGTGGTGGTAATGACAATCGCCATGGTTGGAGCTGCTGGCCCTTCCTACTAACACTGGATGACTCGAGGTCCTCCGCATCTGCAGACCTTTCCCTCTCAGCATTGTGCCTTTGGAACTGTTCTCAGTCAAGACCTCTGCATTCTGGCAGGGAGGAATTAGTGCCCGGGCCCAGAAGGAGGAGGCAGCAGCTTCTCTACAAGCTGTTTTCCTTGTTTACCCACTTGTCTGCCTGTGGGGTCAGAGTCCTCCAGGCTCCAGGGCTGTGGCTGCCTGAGTGTGTAAGCAATGGATCACTCTGCTTGGAAGCTCCTGGCTGATTCTGTTGTCAGATGCACTTACAGCACCTATCATCCATGTAGGGATGTAGCAAATGGCTTGCCTTAGAAACTATGCGCTTTCCTTTCTAAATTTGGTGTTACTTGCTATTAGCATTGACAAGACAGGATCTTCTCTTTTAGCTGATTGGAGAATCTTGTCCCAGGATACCCAGGCTCTTTTCCTGGCAGCAGCTCAGACACGAAGTCTCTGTGTGTTTTCACATTTCTCCCTCTTCTGCAGATTTGGCACCCACTGTCCTGCACACTCTACTTTCAGACAGCATTCCCTTCTCCTCCAAAGCCTCCTTGTCCCACCGTGCTGGGGGCAGCAAGGGAACCCACAGAAGGAAATCTTTAGGCAAATAAGCATATCTTAGCACTGAAGCTGGAATGTGATTCTAAAGTCAGACTTTTCACCTAAGCAAAGTAAGCAGAACTATTTTCGCTTCTAGCCTTTGATGTATTTCTTTCTCTGATGATTTGCTTGGTGGTTTCTCAAGGCATTGCTGCTGGGTACAGGAGTTCTTATCACTAATAATTCCTCATATGGCCAAAAAGGATCACTGGAATGCAAATCCAAACTGCTTTACCAGATTCACTTTGTCTCTAATTTTCTTCTTCATCTACTGCTGGAATCTTACAGACTGATATGGTCTCCTCCAGTATACCCACGTCCATAATGATGTGGGAGGTCTTTGAAAACTGTCCACTTTTCTCCTCTAAACTCTTTGGGGGCAGGATCCTATCTTAACTGGGGCAAATCTAAGAACAGAGACAATTGGGCCCTGAGCAAATTTTAAAAGGTTCAATTACAAACTCTAATGCAAACATGAGTAAAACATATAATTGGAGTGAACATTATTGATGTTGTTATGAAAAGCATTATTAACTTATTTATTCTTTCCAATAATTTCAGAAAGCAACTCAGGATGGATTATCCCTACCTATCCTCGCATTTGCACAGGCACAATAAGATAAACTGTAAAAATTAAAGGAAAGAAATGGCAGTGAAAAGCAAGGAGGTCAGGAAAATAGGGTAAATGGAGAGGCGTGATAGCACATAATGGATGCTGCAACACAGCATCCAACTGTTGGACACGAGTCTCAGATTTGGTTGCAAATTTACAGGCAGCCATAACAAAGGGAAAGCACATCTGCTGGAAAAAATTCTGATGCCTGTAAAAGGAAAACCAAGCAAAGGCAGGAAGAAGCTAGCTATTTCTGCTTCTGAGACTCTAATGGCCTACCACTCACAAATGATCACTCAGGGTGCCGAGAAGAGGTCCTAACAATGCTGTGGATAATGTCACTACCAACATTTTGAAAAAGAGCTGAATTTCCTGTAACACCCCCCAGGGCATGTTAGTGGCACACAGTTCGATGTGTCTCTAAACTATGCTTATGGTGGTAAAATTTCTCTTGAACTGTGAGTACGGAAGGCATGTGTTAGGTGTATGTCTGTGTATCTTAGAAATCAACCCAGTCAAGGCCAGCCTGGCAGCATAGCACTGATTGTGCACATCTTAGTTGAGGCTGTGAGATCTCCTCCAAAGAGAGAGCTAGAATATGTGTGTAAATGTACACATAGGGAAATATGTCTTTGAGACAACCAAATAGTAAGTATAAAGATTTATAATCATGTCTTCCATACTAGCAGCTGTGCAGAAAAGGGGTCAAATCTTAGTTCACATCTAAAATCTCAAGGAAAACTAAAGAGTAGAAAATATTTATAGGTCTCCACAAATTTCCACTTAAGAAGTAGAATCAGGAGCTCTATTTGTGTTGATAATATCTCAGTGGTAGCAGAGCTGAGTGGTATGATAGCCATGCTGAAATGGGCATTTTGAGGGGCTGGAGACCAAAAGGGCTGAACGCTGAGAATATTTGTAAAACTACTGCTGACTACTGAAAATAATGTGTCTCCTCAATGGAAAGGGGAACAAGCTTCACAGCAAGAGAGAGGAAAATAGGGAAAGAAGACCAAGAGGCACAGGGAAAATAGGAGGAAAAGGTGGATAGAAGAGAGGTATAATGATAGAATAGGGAAGTAAAAACATATTTTTCAATCTTTAAAGGTGTTCAGTCACTTGATTTTCATGGCAGAAAATAGTAGTGAATAAAAGATTTCCTCTGAAAAGAACAGGAGATGAAGGGATAATAGACTATCTTCTCCCCTCTCTGTGCTGATCTTCTTTATTTTTGTGTTTTTGGTTGTGTTCACACACCAGGGATCCTATGGCGCACTGTTGGTGGAGGACATCCTGCTGGAAAAGGACTGAAGGAGGGCAGCTTATTCTCTGAATAACAGAGATAAGGCCCTGAGATGATGGAGTGGCCATGGTCTCTGAGCTCTGATAAAGTTTGAGTTTGTTCCATAGCTGATGTGGCAGCATAGTAGGGTTTCACATGGGTGAGCAATGAGTTCAGATTTTTACCTTAGAGTTATCTCTGGCAGTATCATGGAGGATCGACTGGAAAAGGCATTTGCTTTAATATTGCCTCTAGATTTTTATATTAAACCTTCAATTCCTGGTGCTTTATACCACCAGGAAGTAATGAATGCTCTTGTTGTGTCCACTGTTTTATGGTCTCATAAAAGGTGTTTATTGTGTGTTTATTGTGACACCAAGAAGAATCTACTAGAGTTTCTCTTCTAAAATACCATTTTTGTTGACTCATTCTCTGTGTAACAACTTCCTAATTCCTTGTTCCTGATAGGAGAAGGCAAACTCCTCAGCCCACACTGAATGGCCTCTCGCCCCAATGCCACCTACAATAAAAAAATTTCCCATCCATTTTTAGCCAGTTCTATTCCCTAATTAAGTTATTTTACTTATATTCCAAATCTTCCTGTTTCATTGTAGCTGTTTTCTCTTAGAGGAGGCCATTTCTGTCTTCTGAGCCAAGCACGTCCAAACTTTAAGATCCTTATTGAATGCTCTACCTTTAAGGAGGCAAAATAAATCAGGATCTGCTTCCTGGACACAAATGTAGTTAGGCTGAATCTCAGCTTTGCTGACTACCAGAGAACAGATGGTATAGCACCATATCCCGGATATGGTCAGAGCATAGAATATTTCTATTAGCATTTATGGTCATATCCATTTCTGTCTCACTTTAATTCTTAGTTTTGATCCCTGACAATAACTGATCTGTTCTTCAGTTACATAGAAGAATAGTTTTAGTACTGTTAATTAAGTAGAATTTAATATATAACATAATAAGATCATTCTTTTCATTCAATGTGAACTTATCAGGTTGTTATGAATGTTAGTATTTCATTCGATATCATTGTCAAAGTCACGTTCTGTGGTATGAATGAACCAGTTTGTTTAACCTTCCACCCATTAAACAGCATTTGAACTGCTTAGAGTTTGGGCTGTTAAACTTACAATTGCTGTGACATGTGTGTAGCAGGCATTCCATGAACATAGCCCAAAAAAAGTACAATTGCCAGTTTGTATTGGATTTGCCTATTTAGTATTAGATTTTTTTTTTGTAAGAAACTGTTAAATTCATTTCCACAGTGATTGTATTATTTTATGTTTCTACCAGAGATATTTAAGTCACCCCATCTTCCCTCACAGTTACATTTACTAAGTGACATCACTTTTCTGTGTTAAGCCATTCTGATAATTCTATAGCGGGCTTTCACTGTGATCTTAGTTTACATTCAAAAAATGACTGGCATTTGACTTGTTTCCTGCTTATGATACATCTGTTTATCCTGTGTGATGAAAAGCTTTTTGCTCATTTTTTTTTTTTTACTATCTTCAGTCTTTTTGCTAACAATATTTTGAGAGAGTTAAGCATTAAAATCTAATAACCAGCCCTTGATTCCAAAGATCCTGAACTTTTCCTTGAATTTTTTTTTTTTGTATTTTTAGGGAAGCATCTACAGAGTGTTCAGGGTCTCACTATTAGATTGAATTCATAGTGACCTGCCTGTTTACAGCCTCCAAAGAGCTGGGGTTACAATTGTGCTCCACCATGTCCAGTCTCAACTGAAGTCTCAGTGGGCCTTGTGGGTGGGGCCCGCACCTTGAAAATTTTTTACAGTTTTACATTCAAGTCCACGATAATTTGAATGTTTTATGAAAAAAAAAAGCAAAATTTTGTAAAGTAATAGGAGAATAATAGTTAATACATTGTGTATTATTATCTTCAAAGTACTTACTCATAGTATAGTATATGGGCATTAAAATATTCTCCAAATGGTATTAGGATAAATTTTTTTTCAATGAACTAAGAGAAACTGATAGAATAACTATCTTGCATTTATTTTTCCTTTTCTCTTTCTTCTTCTTCCTCTTCCTCCCCCTCCTCCTCTTCCTCTTCCTTCTTCTTCTTCTTCTACCTCTTTTTCTTCCTCCTCCTCTTTTTTTTGTGGAACTGGGGATTGAATCCCTTTCTACTTATTTTTTTAAAAAAATATTTCTTTCTGGTGCAGGCTCTCACTACACAGCTTGAACCTGTGGTGATTGTGGTGATCCTACTGTCCCAGTCTCTCTAGCACTGGGATTATAGGGGGGTTTTGGTGGCCTGCTCTAGGCAGAGCCATCGTGGTATGTAGTACTGCAGATCAGACCTGGGTCCTTGCTCTTGCCAGACAAATGCTTAGACCATTAAGCTATCTCCCTAGTCCCATTTCTTCTTTTATCCTTTTATTCCCTGGTTTCCTTTTTCTTTTTGAAGAGTTTAAATAAGACTTCAGTAGTGATTTCTGCTTCTGATTCTGCCCTTCCTCCCTCTTCCTTTCCTCTTTTCTATTTCCATTCCATTTTTTTCTTTTATTCTTTCATTCATCTTACTTTGTTTTAGATCTTCAACACTTCACCACTGTTAATTAAAAACTCTACCCTGCCTTCATTAAAGTCCCAGGTCTCATTCTGAGGTCTCTGCTACCTATGTGTCAATCTCTCCATGGGGAGCACATGCTGTCAACACCACAGTTCTTGATTATTAGAATTATTTGTCTTGTAATCAAATATATTCTTTGTGTTTTAAAAATTATTTTATAATCTAACTTCTGAGCCATTTCATATACATTTGAAGTAATCTTTACTCTGATGACTATCTTCACTGAGTCTTCTAAAACACGTGTTTCTCCTTTTGTTAGATCTTTGATTGCAGTTAGTATCATGTGATTTTAGCTTACAGTTCTTGAGCAGGTCAGATCTATATCTTAGTTATTCAATTACCTTTTTAGCTATTAAAGGCAATATTATCTTTTAAATTATGTATACTATAGGTTCATTGTTATGATTTAATATGCAATTTATTCTTACATGTTGAATTTGTATTCTGTGAACTTGTTATACTCAATAATTCTTGGAGGCCTTTAGGGAAGATTCTTTGAGATTGTCTAGGCAAGCAAAGGTGTCATCATCAACTCTGTGTGTTTGTTCCTTTCCTCACGACCATGCCTTAGACAGTGCTTCCAGGACTATTTTGACACAGAGTGGGAAGAATGGACTCTGATTTGTTCCTAAGATAAACAGGAAGGAAATTATTTTTATTATTATATGTAACAATAGTTGTCATTAGTTAGCAGTAGATGTTCTTTACCCAAATGAGAAAGTTTTCTTCCATTTTATTCTTTTAATCATTGATAGGTGTTTAATTTGATCAAATCCTTCTTTTCAAAATATCAATTAATATGGTGAAATTTGTGTGTTTTTCATTTTTAGTTTGCTGATATGTTGTATTGAAAACATTGAATTACCTGTACACTAAGGATGAAATGGTTGTGTTGTATAACTTTTTGATAGAATACTAAATTTTATTTGCAAATATTATGCAATATCTTTTCATCTGTATATGTAAAATTCATATGATTCCAGTTTTATTTTCTTTTACTGCCTTGATTTGCTATCAGGGCAGAACTAGTTTTCCAATACAAATCAGAAAATATTCCTTCTTTTTCTTGTCTAGAATTGATAGTGTACAATTGATAATAATTCTTTAAGCATATGGTAAAATTCTCCAGGGAAGGAACATGGATCTGATTTGTGAGCTTAATTTCTTTAGAAATTCTAGGCCTAGTCAAATCATTTCACATAGGTGAGTTGGGTAATTTCCATTTTAAAGGAATAGATCAATTTGGTCTAGCTATCAGGTTCATTGTCTTTTCAGAATATTCCTCTAGTGTCTTTTTAAAAAAAATATATTTAGCAGGGTCTACACAGTCTGGTCTCACTACACAGAACAGACACATAGTGTCCCTCCTGTTTTAAGCCTCTGAAGCTCTGAGATTATAGGTGTGAGCCACCATGCCCAGTTTCAATCAATGTTTCAACACATTCCAGCAGTGGGGCCTACATGGCCTAATGGGGATGGAATGCCAGTCCTTGGGTCTGCCTAAGCAGGTGCTTTAATCTTCTAAGCTATCTAGCTGGACCTCTCTATTGCCCTTTCAATGTTAATAGGGTCTGTAGTGATCTCCTATGTTCATTCCTGAATTATCAGGTAATTTTAGCACCTCTGTTGTCTTGATGTTCTTACTTTTTGGTTATTATTTTTGTTGCATTTGAGATCTTCTGTATTCTTTATGTGATGAGTAATTTTTCATTGAGATTTGAGCATTTTCTTATTTTATAATGAAATTGTGGATTTCATTTAAATTGTTGTGGAATGCTGGACTGTGTTGGATTGTGTTGTCGAGTTCGAGCACCTAAATTAGTTGATGACAATGGAGTGCCCATCTTTGACAGGTGTAGACAAAGGAAGGTGTATAGAAAGGAAAAATCATGAGGTGTGTGTATAGACAGTACAGTTGGGATAGATAATGCTGTGCTTTTGCATAATTCTATGAGAGGCAAGATTTGCACTAATGGTGGTTGGACAGGATATTATGTCAGTTTCTAGTACTATAGACAAGCACTGGGAAAGTAACAAGGTAGAAAGTATTAATTATTGAATCTTTGATGTAATCCAGGTATAAAAAATAAGATACACAAACAGCTACACTCTCTTTATTTACTGATAAGAGACATATGGTATAAGAATGTCTGTACGTATAATATCATGTATGCACCTTCTATGATACCAAAACATTATGAAAACAGTTTGCAATTTATTAATTTATCAAATCCATCTTGTCAAGGTATCCTAAAAGTGTCTCATTGATATTTGTACTCAGTAAAACAAAAATTAAAAAATAAAAAAAAAAGTATTTTGTTTGAGACCTTTCTTTGTATTGTGTAGAGGGAAGGGCTAGCACAGACTCATTAATTACCAGTAGAGGTGGAAGTTGACAGTCCCACACAGGTCTGCAATGATGCCATCGTGAGAGTGACTTAATTAGGGCTGGTGGGTTAAAAATCCACACCCCTTCCCGTCTTCCCAGACACCTCTTTGTTATTGCCTGGTATATATCAATATCTTCGCTATTGGTTTTTTTTTATTTTTTATTTTTTTATTTTATTGAACCACAAATGTCAATCAGAGAGTTTCAAGACACCTTAACCATACAGATTTGATAAATTAATACATTGCAAACTGTTTTCATAATGTTTTGGTATTGTACAAGGTGCATACATGATATTATATTTACAGATATTATTATAGCAGATATCTCTTATCAGTGAATTAAGAGTGTAGCTGCTTACTTATCTTATTTTTTTATACATGAATTATATGAAAAATTCAGTAATTATTTTCCTAGTGGATGACCATAGTACTAGAAGCTGACATAATATCCTGTCCAACCACCATTAGTGCAGATCTTGTCTCTCATAGAATTATGTAGAAGCACAGCGTTATCTATCCCAACCGTACTCTCTATACACACACATCATGATTTTTTCTTTCTACACCTCTTCCTTTGTCTACACCTGTCAAAGGTGGGCACTCCATTGACATTGAACTAATTTAGGTGCTTGAACTCGACACCACAATCCAACACAGTCCAGCATTCTACAACCATAGTGAGTTATTCAAAGAAATTGTCGACCATAGCCATTTATAGCTCAGCTTAATATTATGGCCCCACGATGTATACTTCATTTTTACACTTTTCTGCTGGATGGTTAAGACCTAGATAGATCAAGACTTATATACCAGCACATGAACTTTACATTTCCTATGTGGTCAGTGAAGTCCTCTCAGGGTTTATCTTGTAGTCCTGTACATTATTCTGTAGTTCGTTTGTCTGTGCCATCCATGTGGATGAGTCACGGCCAATGCTTGACCAGTATGCTCTCTGTGAGAGCTTAAGAGAAAGTATTCTCTCCATGTGACTCTCCCCAGGCACACTTTAGAACTTCAATCTCTTTCCTCTGTGGCTGCAAATCTCCTTGTTCAGAAAATTTGGAGCTCACCTGAGTTTCATGATGTTGCAGTACAGGTTCTTCTATGTCCTGAGTCTTTGCTGACCTTGAAAGGCTAGGGCCAAAATCTTGGCTGGCCTTGTGGCTCTTCTATTTCTCCAACTCTGACTTGTGATCTTAGGTTGTTAACCATCCAGAAGAAAAGCTGATTAGTATTCTGCAGCATATGCCATTCACTTTGCATTATCTGACTCAATTGATTTTACTTGTTGTACGTTTCCTTTTGTATTTCTGCTTTTCGTTTGTTATACTAGGGAGACTATACGATATTTACACATGTGTGTCTGGTTTATTTCACTTATGAGTATATGTTCAAGTGGCATCCACTTCAGTATAAATGCTTCAAACTTATCATTCTTAATAGCTGAGTAATACTCAGCTCCATTGTATAGAAATACCACATCTTTTTCAACCATTCCTCATGAGATGGACATCTTGGTTGTTTCCAAGATTTTGCTATCACACATTGCGCTGCTATAAACATAGGTACACATATATCTCTATGATACAATGTATCCAGATCCTTTGGGAAAATTCCCAGTAGGGGGATAGCCGGCTTGAATGGGATTTCTAGTCCTACTCTTTTGAGGAGTCTCCACACTGACCTCCACATTGGTAGTACCAGTCTACATTCCCACCAGCAGTGGAGAAGTGTCCCCTTTTCCCCACAACCTCTCCAACATTTGTTGTTGGTTGATTTCCTTATGATAGCCATTCTTTCTGGAGTGAGATGGTATCTCAGTGTTGTTTTTATTTCCATTTCACAGATGCCTAGTTATGTAGAGCATTTTTTCATATATTTATTTGCTTCTTTAATTTCATCCTCTGAGAATGGGCATCATCTCAGATGCCCATTTCTGAATTGGGTCTTTAAATTTGAGGGCCCTGTTATATCTTAGTTCTTTATAAATTCTAGACAGTAGTCCTCTGTCTGATTGCTTATTAGTTAGGATTTTTTAAGTTTGTGGGTTGTCTTTTCTCTCTGTTGACAATTTTTGACATGCAGAAGCTCCTTAAGAAGAGTTGATCCCATTTGTTGATTCTTTCAAAAGCTTCCCGTGTGAATATATGTTTGTTCATGAACTCTTTACCTACCCCTATGTCTTCAAGAATTCCTCCTACTTTCTATTCCAGGAGATTGAGTATTTCTGTTTTCATGTTTAGATCTTTAATCTATTTTGACTTTAGCTTAGTGCATGGTGATAGAGCTGGGTCAAGTATTAGTTTTCGGCATGTAGAAAGCCATGTTTTCCAGCACCATTTGTTAAAGAGGCTATCTTTCTTCCAGTGATCTTGTTTAGCCCCTTTGTCAAAGATAAGATAGTTGAGTGTTTTTGTAGATGCCTCTGCATCTTCTAATCTATTCCACTGATCCTCAGGTCTATTTTGTTGCCAATAGCTTGTTGATTTTATCACAGTGGCTTTGTAGTATAATTTCAAATCAGGAATTATGATGCCTCCTGCCTTGCCTTTATTGGCCAAAATTGCCTTTGCTCTTCTAGGTCGTTTGTGGTTCCAAATAAATTTTAGGATTGATTTCTCTATATCTGAGAGGCATGTTGGTGGCAGTTTGATAGGGATTGCATTAAATCTGTACAGCAATTTTGGGAGTATGGCCATCTTCACTATGTTGGTTCTTCCTATCCAGGAGCATGGAATATCTTTCCATTTTCTGAAATCCTCTATAATGTCTTTTCTTAGGGTGTTGTAATTTTCCTTGAAAAGATCTTTGATTTCCTTGGTTAAGTGAATCCTAAGGTGTTTCATTTTCCACGGTGCTATTGTGAAAGGTATTGTTTCTATAATTTCCCTTTCAGCATGTTTGTTATGTGTGTAGAGGAATGCTATTGACTTTTGCGTATTGATTTTGTATCCTGCTATGCTACTGAATTTCCCGATCAGTTCTAGTAGTTTCTTGGTGGAATTTTTGGAGTCTTCCAAGTAAAGTATCATGTCGTCTACAAATAGTGATAATTTAACTTCTTCTTTTCCTATTCTTATTCCCTTTATTTCTCCCTCTTTTCTAATGGCTGTTGCTAAGGATTCCAAGGCTATATTGAGTAGGAGGGGTGATAGAGGACATCCTTGTCTTGTACCTGATTTAAGAGTAAAAGATTTCAGTTTTTCCCCATATAGGATTATATGAGCTTTTGGGTTGTGATAGATGGCTTTTATCAAGTTAAGGTAGGATTCATCTATTCCAATGTTCTGTAAGACCTTGAACATGAATGAGTGATGGACTTTGTCAAAGGCTTTCTCTGCATCAATTGGGATGATCATGTGGTTTTTATATTTCAGTCTATTAATATAGTCTATTACATTTATAGATTTTCGAATATTGAACCATCCTTGCATCCCTGGGATGAATCCTTCCTGGTCATGGTGTATGATCTTCTTGATAATTTGCTGTATTCTATTGGCCAGGATTTTGTTGAGTATTTTTGCATCTATGCTCATGAGGGAGATTACCCTGTAGTTCTACTTTTTGGTTGTGTTTTCCCCTGGTTTTGGAATGAGTATTACACTTGCCTCCAGAAATGATTTTGGGAGGACTTTTTCCTTTTCAACTTCGTGGAAGAGTTTGTGGAGTGTGTGGGGATTATATCTTCTATAAATTTCTTGTAGAATTCAGCTGTGAATCCATCAGGCCCTGGACTTTTCTTTGTTGGTAGGCTTTTTATTATGTTTTGTATTTCGTTGGCTGTTATCGGTTTATTGAGAGTTGTAATATTTTCTTGATTCAGTTTTGGTAATTTGTACCTTTCGAGGAATCTGTCCATTTCTTCTGTGTCTTCTATTCTGTGAGCATAAAGATTCTCAAAGTAACTATTGATCAGCCGGGCGTGGTGGCGCAGGCCTGTAATCCCAGCACTAAGGAGGCTGAGACAGGAGGATTGTTGTGAGTTCGAGACCAGCCTGAGCTACAAAGTGAGCTTAAGGCCAGGCTGAACTGCACAGTGAGACCCTGTCTCAAAAAGACAAAAAAAAAAAAAAAAAAAAAAAAAAAAAAATATTTT
>PVKA01025670.1:0-32698 GCA_004027165.1 Ctenomys sociabilis
AAAAAAAAAAAAAAAAAAAAAAAAAAAAAAAAAAAAAAAAAAAAAAAAAAAAAAAAAAAAAAAAAAAAAAAAAAAAAAAAAAAAAAAAAAAAAAAAAAAAAAAAAAAAAAAAAAAAAAAAAAAAAAAAAAAAAAAAAAAAAAGGCATGCAAAAAGTGAAGCATGTCCATACTAGAGGAAAAACTAAAAATTCAGTAGAACTTAAAGCATGGGCACATGTACTGGATTTCACTGATAGAAAATTTAAATATGATACTGGGCATGGTAGCATGTACTTGTAATCCCAGCTCTTGGGAAGCTGTAAACAGGCAGATCACTATGAGTCTAATCTAGTAGTGAGACCCTGAACACCTTATAGACTCTTCCCTAAAATACAAATAAAGAAGAAAGAAAAAAGAACCTTCAGATAAGGGCCAGTAGTATATTTCAGTGGACTAAGCGCTCGCTTAGGTAAGCACAGGGGTCAGGATTTGATCCCTGGCACTGCATACCATGATGTCCCCACTCCTGGGCATGCTGAATGGGGAATGAAGTCGGAGCATGGTGGCCCATGCTTGTAATCCCAGCACTAGGAAAGCAGAAATCAGGAGGATCACTATGAGTCTGAGCTGCGTAGTGAGACCCTGCACAAAAAAAGAAAGAAACTTCAGATAACTGATTATAAGGAAGTATAAAGCATTCTAGGACTCTATGCTTAAGGATTACTGAAAAATATGGTAAGAATAATGCACTAAGAAAGAAATCACAGTAAAATTGAAAAAGAGTTGTATAAAGACACCAAGTAAAAACTCAAAAACTGATAGTACATGTTATGGTTTGTACTTAGAAATTCCCCCAAACTCTTCTGCAGTATAGGTGGGGCATTTTAGAGGTGGCTGGATCTAGAGTGTGTGATGCTGTGACCAAGGGTGTGTGATTCTTAATTGATTCACAGACTGGTTTGGCATAGTTCTGGGTGCAGATACTGGGTAGGCCCACATCGGGTATGAGTGCTAAGGGTAGGACCCCTGGGATAGAGCATAAGGAACCGAAAGGGGGCTGCTGTCATCGCTTGCCATCTGCTGCTACTTTGCTGCTTTGCCTGGTTGCTGCCCTCTGTGTCCTGTTCGCAGTGAACTGCTTCTGCTCCATAGCACCCTGCTGTGGGGCCAGACAACTGGGAGCTGAAAGCTCTCAAGCTGAGCTATGGGAAATCTGTCCTCCTTTTCTTTGGGTACTGGGTATTTGGTCTCAGCAATGAACAAAATAACTAATAGTGCACAATAAGAGAAATTTTAAATTTTATTCACTCTATAAGCTGGACAATAGAGAGGAGAGGGCAGATGAAAAAACTCCGAAATAGATTCCACAAGAGTGACCAATGTTCCAAGAGCCAAAAACCAGGAGAGTAGAGCTGAGAAGTGGCATTAATGTTAGTAACTCTTCTATCATGTCAAATGGATCATAGAGAAGAGGATTACTATAATAATGGAAAAAAGAAAGTTATAAAATTAAAAAAAAAACTGGTCTTATCCATTTTCATTACAGTCTTTTAAGAAAAACCCTACTTTACTCATGATGTTCTTCTATTAGCCAGAGTGAGTAACATTGCATTTCACATTTCTTTTCTATATGTAGAAAATGTCAGTTATGATATGGACAAGATAATTTTCCAAATTAGAAAAGTCATATGCCTGCTGAGAGGAAAACTGTACAGGAACTCCCAGCTGACAGTCCAGCCAGATTAAAGTCATCCACTCACTGAAAATCTGGGAGAACAGTGATGGAGACCTACAAGAAACTAAAAGTGAAGATTTACAAGTTGTCCTTTGGGAAAAGTATATTTTTCTATAGATTATCACAGACAATGTCTAGTGTTTTTCTTGGTATTTATGAAATAGTTAAAATAAAGTAAAAGATTTAGTTATGTTCATAAAGGTGTGTGGTTATGCTTCAACTTTTGTCCCTAGTGGTATATTTTCCTATTACATTGTTTAACTAGCAATCTACTGGGTCATTTTTAAGCTAACTCTTTCATGAGGTATATTGATCTTTACAGTCATTACAGGAATCTTACAATTATTTTAGAATATTTATTGATTTATTTATACCACAACTTGAACTCAGAACCTTGCACTTGCCAGGCAGGTGTTTATGCCACTGAACTATATCCTTGGCCTCTTAGAAACTTTAAATATATTCTGGGGGCTATGACATAGCTCAGCAGTTTAAGCACCTGCCTGGCAAGTATAAAGACCTGGGTTTAATCCCCAGTATTGTAGGCTTTGCTGGTCCTAGAACTCCAAGCATGCTGAGCTGACCACTGAGACCAGACGTGGAAGCCCTATAATCCGAGCACTGGCAGGCTGAGACAGGAGGACCACTACAAGTTCAAGTTGTGTAGTAAGACCATGTATCAAATAATAAATAAAAAATAAATATTTAAATGAGATATTCTGATACATGTACTTTATGATACCAAAGGATTTTCTTTTGCTATTGTCTGTTGTGGATTCTAACACCGTATGATTCAAAATCATATAGATAAACTACACCACATGAATATTTGTTTTATATGGTATAAATCCAAAATTAGTCTGATATAACCAATACCAAAAAGAAAATAATCAACCTGTAGCAATAAGCACATTGAGAGGAGAGAACAGGATTGTTTTGATTCTGCATCATATTTCCTTCACTAGATCCTAAACCAGATCCATAAGCAGAGACCCTGAGAAGTTGACACTCAGAGGAGGCTGTAAAGTTTCTCTGATCCATATCTGAGTTGCAGAGTTTGCCTTTTGTTGCTGTTCATTAATGAGCTATGCTAACTTAGAGTTTGCCTTAAGAAAATATTAAGTTGTGTATTTTTAGTATTCTGGCTTGTAGACTTTGAACATGGTTCAACATTAGCCATTATATATCTGATAAATCACACATATCAGTGGTGATTACAGATACTGTGCAATCTTTTGGAACTTTCAGTCAAGTGGGAGAAGAACATAAGTGACTTTATGACAAATGGAACAAAGAGAGAAGGACATGACTCGATAGCTTCCCAAGAGAAATGAGGCAGTGAGAAGCTGAAGCAAAGTGGTCAGGAAATAAATGAGACTAAAAGAACACTTCAGCCAAAGAAAATGGAAATTCCTCAGAGTGAAAGAGAGTGGAACATGACTTGGGATTCCGGAAGCAGGTGAGATTTGCGAGGGAAATTTGACCAGGGGTGGAACTGAGGTCCAAACTTGCCAAGAGTAATGTTCTAGATCATGCATATTAAGGTGTTTAAAGAGTAATATAATTAGATTTTCATTTTGCTCCAAGCAACAGCATCATTTATAGAATGGACTACACAGGAAAATAGTATAGGTGGAGAGGAGGTAGTCATTCATTGTGACAGGTTATAGAATTGAACAGGTTTTACAGCTGCTTTTCCTAAGTGAAATTCTCAGGACTTGGTGACTGGGTGGATGACTAAAAGGAGGTATCCGAGAAAGCATCTAGGAATGGCAGGGTAGAGCAAGCGGCCCTAATTAAATGTGAGAGTCCAACCACTTCAGAGGTTTCTCCAAGTGGTGCTCCCTGCAAAAGCCTGCATCAAGGACTTGGTGCATTACAAGTGCTTCATTAAAATAAAAATGTTATTAAAGAAATATAAGGTATAGGCTGGGGAGATAGCTCAGCAGTCTAAGCACCTGACTGGAAAGTGCAAGGTCCCAAGTTCGATCCCCGGTACTGTATGTTGTGCACACACCCCAGGAACCCCAGGTACATCATGCTTGCCCCCAAACTGGGTGTGGTGGCACATGCCTGTAATCACAGCACTGGGGAGGCTGAGACAGGAGAATCACTGTGAGCCTGAACTGTGCAGCAAGACCCTGTATCAAAAGAATAATTCTAAAAAGCAAAAAGTAAATGCTGCTGATATATATTAGCATTTCAGTATTTCCTGTATTATTCCTCAAATATTCCTGGAGATTTAAAATTTTTTCAACTTAGAAAATTGCATGGTAGAGGAATTCTTTTCAGATCTTGTTGTTTTCGCTATTTTGAGATGGAAAAGACAGGTGGAGGAAGAGGTTGGGTTTGGAGCTGAGGAGAAATTGTCATCTCATAGACAAATTTCAGAGGCCATGAATCATGCACATCCTGAGGGATGAGACACAGAGAAAGCATTCTGTGTCTTTCTCTGCTCAAGCCATCATTTTATAGGGAGTGCATAACAAGGGACTGCTGGTACCTACAGGTCGGAGGCAGCTCACCATGCCAAATGCCACCAAGAGACTGCGTATGATGCAGATAGTGTTGGATTCAACAAGAAGATTGTTAGTGAAATTAATTAGTAGCATTTCAATGAAAAGATTATGTCAGGAGCCAGAAAGGACTGGATTAAGCATGATGAATGAATAAGAGATGAGTATGTGGCTCTCCAACCCTTTAGAGCAGAGTTATTATGTAAAGGAAGAAAGAAATATGGCAGTAGCTGGAAGAAGCTAAGTATGTGCACTTTTTACCCATATCTCTAGCTATTAAGGTGAGATATGGGATTAAAACATATTCTTTAGAGGACTCAAAGGACAGAAAAGGAGGGAAGAAGGACAAAGGAGGAAGAAAAGGGGGATAAGGTGACACGACAAGAAGATGCAATGGCTGAAGTAGAACTGGTCATTATTCTTCATTGCTCTTGTGAAGAGAATTTTTTGTTCATGTTAAATAATAGTGCAGAATAATGTCAATTAGTATCCAACTATAATTTCCTTAAATGTCATCTGTGTTCAGTAAATGTCTGAATAAAGTCCAGCGTATCCTATAAAATAAAGATATTGTAGAAAAAGCAAATGACTCCCTTTTTCTAGTTTCTTCTCTTCCAGTTTTAGGATTTTTTCTTTCTTTTTTTTTTTCTTTTTTTTAGGGAAGGATCTACAGGGTGTTCAAGGTCTCACTACTAGATGAGACTCAGTGTTCAACCTGTTTACAGCCTCCCAAGAGCTGGGACTACAGGCACGTGCCACCACGCCCAGTCTCAATCACTGTCTCAGCGCACCCTGGAGGCGGGACCTGCAGAGCAGGCCTTGGGATCAAATTCCTGGCCACTGAGGTTGCTTGAAGGCGCTTTAATATGCTGAGCTGTCTAGTTTTAGGATTAACGGGTTTTGTAAATGAGACACCTTGCCTTAATTAACGTATGCCACAATTTCTTTACTCATAATTTGACAGTATAAAAATGACTTAAAATTAATGCACTTTGTTTTAAAGGCTTGGTTTTCTTAGTTTCTCTTCATCATTACAGATAAGAGTAATAGAGGCAATTTTTATTCAGTTCATTATCTCTTTCCACCCAATGCTCACACATACTTGTTTTCCAATTCTAATTAATTTTCCTTGGTGTTTAATTATATAACAACATTCTATCTTATAATCCAGTTACAACATTCCTTGTACACTTAATTTTTGAAGTCCTCCACAAAAATTGGTATTCCCTTTTATAGTAAGAATTGGCATACTTTCTCACCCTCATGCAGTGTAACTAATGCCAAGTTTATTTGTTCTTGATAAACCACTACAGTTTTCTCTGTAAGAGTTTTTCTGTAGACCAGCCAAAATCTTTTTTCTATGTAAAAATGCTATTATTATAAATTGGAACACCTGTTAAGGACTCTCATTCCAGCTTTCTCTGCAAGTCCAGGTGTAACTCAGTGTTGTTCCTTACCTGCTAAACAATACGCGAAAGCATAAGCTGCCCTTCTCATCTTTGTCTAAGCAGAGTTCTCAGAGATGTGGCTTCCTCCAGCTCACTTTTAGACAACTTCCAGAACCTTGATAAGCAGGTTTTGAGGATATAACTGAGAAATCACACTGGAGATTAGTATTACTGGCTATTACATTTTGATATTTTCATTTTCTTTTCTTTGCAAATATTTTACATCTTCCATGCTTGGTAAACATCTATCTATGTGTCTGTCTGCCTGTCTGTCTGTCTGTCTATCTATCTATCTGAATATTTTCATTATTAACTATAACCATATTATTTGGAAATAAAATTATTCTCTGTTTCATTTAAAAAAAATAAATTTTTTCCCATGAAATCTGTAATAGTTTGAGAAAAGCTAGAGCTCTAATATAAATATTTTATGTTTTTGCTTGATTTACTGTTTTGTTTTAAAGCAGAATGATATATATATATATATATATATATGTATGTATATATGTATGTATATATATGTGTGTATATACTCATATATATATGTTTATATATATATGTCTTGCAAGATAATTAAAATAAAATTATTTCTTTAGTCTCATGAAATATATAGCATGCTAGATTTGAGGGTTTCCCAAAAGAAAATTGAAATACAAGTAATAAAAAAAAATATTCTTGTGTGAGGCTGGCCTTGTTAGCTCAAAAATATGAAACATTTTTATCCTATGTAAACACATATGTAACTGAGTGATACACATGAAAAATAGATGACTTTTTCTGCAATGATGTATGATATATTTGGGTAATATATCTTTTCTGTAGGAACTCACATTTGGAGTCCCTTGTTGACTTGATAAGATTATTCTTCCCATGCAAAATACAGGATGATGTCATTTTTAAAGATGTCAACAACTAAGCTGGCCATTTTCAAACATAATTTACTTCAGACTTACTTAATCTGAGCATGTTTGTTCTGATAGACTTGCTTGGAATAACATTGACTCTGAGAGCTCATTTACACATGGCTCCTCTGTTCCAGAAGATTCCCAGGCTTATAAGAAAGTTGAAGTTTTCAACAGCATAAAAGTACTTTAATATACATAATATCACTTCTCTTGCATTCTGTTGGTCAAAAGGAACTCAAAGTGTCAGTCCCAATTCAACAAGTGAATAGTGTCTTTCTTTTTCTTTTCTCCTTCCTTCCTTCCTTCCTTCCTTCCTTCCTTCCTTCCTTCCTTCCTTCCTTCCTTTCTCTCTCCTTCTCTTTATTTCTTGCTTTCCTGCTTTCCTCCTCTCCTCCCTTCCTTCCTTCCTTCCTTCCTTCCTTTCCTTTTTTAAAAATGTTTTTAGGATAGGGTCTGCAGGGTCTCACTACATAGATCGGACTCATAGTGATACTCCTGTTTTTAGCCTCACAAGTGCTGAGATTACAACCATGTGCCACCATGCCCCGTCTCAATTGCCCTCTCAGTGTGCCCAGGGCAAGACCAGCACAGCACGCGAGGGGTCAAACCCCAGCTACTATACTCTGCCTAAGCAGGCACTTTAATCTGCTGAACTATCTGTCTGCCCTGAGAATGTCTTTCTTGAAGGGAGAAATGTCAAAGAATTTTGTTAATTTTTATAATGTGCTTCACTGAGTTCCTAAAGACATTTAGATAGCCCTGTAGTAACATTAGAAACTGCAGCACTTAAAATAATACTTTATTTTTTCCAATACTGGAGATTGAACTCAGGACCTTGTGCATACCAGGCAAGTACTTATTCTACCAAGCTATTTCCCTGGCTTAAAATAATATTTTAAATAACATGTTTCAAAAGGATGAAATTCACAGGATTCCAAATGATTCCTTGGAGGTGTTTAACTGAATACTTGAGAGTAGGTAAAAGGAGAAATTAACTTCTTATAGTTCTAGAGGCTCAATGCTTTATCAAGTTATTTACATCTGGCAAGGTACTTCTTATATTATTCCTCAGGTGAAAGTGCAAAGACAGGGCAAAAGAGAACAAGAGGGAGAAAAGAGAGGTCTGCACACATCCCTTCATAAGACCCCATTTTAACCATAATACAAGTAACCCATTCATAACCCTAGCAGGGCCTAATCATCCCTTAAGGGACCCAGCTCTTAGTACTGCTGCAGTTGCAGTTAAATTTCAGCCTGAATTTGAGAGAGATCAGAAGGTAAGGCATAGTAGGGCTGGTGAGATAGCTCAGCAGACTAAATGTCTATTTAAGCAAGTTCAGAGACAGAGGTTCGATCCCTGACACTACATGCCACTCTGGCCCACCCCCAAGCATGCTTATGACTTCATTCAACTCTTCTAATTGTGACTTGCTTTGTAATATAAAGAGGAAGGCCATCATGCAAAAATTATGTTGTCCTTTGTAATTTTCTGAAGAAAAGGAACTTATTTTGCATTTGGCTAAATAATATAACTAGATAAACAAATATCACTTATCTTTCTTGCCTGCATTATTCTTTATAGAACACTAAAACACTGCCATTTATGAAAGTTTAACAAAGAACGCAATATAAAACAGAAATTTACAATATACTGAGATTGATTTTACCTGAAAATCTTCTATAAAATAAAATTACAAAAAGACAAACACATGTGATTATAATCTATTGGGAGTTTCTTATCTTCAAAAATATTCTGTACTGCCTGTATTTTAAAAAGTAAAATAATTACTTCAGAAAGAGCTAAATTTTAATATTAGAACTGATATTTGAGACTCTTAATTCATATTTGTTTTTAAATTTAATTTAATTTAATTTTTTCTGTATCTTAGGGAAGGGTCTACAAGATGTCCAGGGTCTCACTACTAGATCAGACTCATCAGATTCACTGTTTATAGCCTCCCAACTACTGGGATTACAGGTGTGCGCCACTATGCTCAGTCTCAGTTGCTGTCTCAGCATGCCCTGGGGGTAGGACCAGCATGGCAGGCCTGGGGGATTGAACCTCTGGCCATTTGAACCTGTTCCAGGTGTTTTAATTCATTGAGCTATTTATTCAGCCTTCTTAATTCATATTTGATTGAACAAAATATTTAAAAAGTTAGTATGTGCTCTTTCTCCTTACCCTGATAATAGATTGTATTAATATATTTATTTTCAAAGACTACAAAGCACAGAGAATACTTGTGTTTTCTTGTGTGCTTTGTCAACAAAATATACCTTGGAAGATCAAGATGAAACAATGTCATCATGAATTTTGTTATGAGTAAAATCATCATTTAAAGTCAAATATTAAAAAGTTTTATTTATATTCAGATCACAAAGGTACCTAAAATAAATACCTAACAATTGAGCTCTGGGTTGATTAGAGCCCATGATTCACCAAGAGTATCTTATGGAAGCAGTAGATCACCATAGATGGTGTTTCTCCTCAATTCTCAAGCATTCTTAATGCTTTCTTTGAAGGCCCAGAACAATTTCCTTATTGTTTATTGAGCAACAACAGAAATGAAATGATGTACTTAGAAAAATCTTTCACAAAAAAGACCTATATTCAAATTCTTGTAGCACCTGAGCCATTAAGGTCCACAAAGGAATGAAGATGTAGAACAGATTCAAGGTCATAAACTGTTCTGCTTAGCCCAATGTGAAAGACTGAAGGCTAACTTAAGTGACAATGCCACGAGGTAGCAGGCTGCTATTGTGTGATGCATGCTCTGTATCCAAAGCCAGACTTACATAGCCTGGCGATTTTCACCTTAAGCATGACAAGAAGGCATGGCACCCTGTGGCCTGTGGACCAAATTCAGTCAGTAACTGTAAGGATGCAAACCAACAATCAATTTTACATTTTTTATATGGTTGAAATAAACTAAAAGTAATAGAGGCAATGAAAATGACATAAAATATTCAAATGTCAATGACCTTAAATAATGATTAATTGGAATCCACTGACATTTGGAAAACATATTATGAAAGAAGGGCTTTGGAATAGAATGGGAGAAATGAGTACTTGCAACAGAGATCTTGTGTCCCTCAGGATTAAAATTTATTCCTCCTTAGGTCCCACTTTGAAGGCCTGGCTCTGAGTATGACTGTGTTCCAAGACACAGTGTGTGAGCAGCCCATTAAAGGTAATGAATCCGTGGGGCACCCCTCTAATCCAGTAGCACTGGTGTCCCTGTAAGAAGAGGAACAATCTCCACACTGAGTACTTTCAGTTAGAGAATAGGCCTCCCAGGGACAGCAGGAAGGAATCATCTGTAGGCCTGGCAGGCAGGTTTAGTCTTGGGATTCTAGCCTCAGAAAATAATTGGGGCTTTTTGTTTTGTTTCATTTGGGTTTCTAGTTGATGTTGTTATTATTGTGTTTGTGGCACTGGGCTGTGAACCTAGAGTTCTCACACTGGTCTACATTTACATCTATCTCCAGTATCCAGCCCTTACCCATATGTTTTTGTTTAATTTTGAGCCATGGTCTTACTAAGTTCCTAAATTACCCAGGCTGGCCTGAACTTGTGATCTTCCTGCTGAAGCCTGTCAGGGCACTATAGGCTAGCACCACCATGCGTTAGGTCAGGCTTGAACAGGTTGAGGTACTTTTGTTATGGCTGCCTTCATAGACTAATGCATGGCCTGTATAAGATGCTTGCTAACTTCTCACCAAGATAAAAGCTACAACACCTTTTAAATTATGAACTAAACCTAAAAGCCTGAGGAAATTACAGCATATATCTTGTCCCATAAAACCCAAAGCAGGAATCCTATTTAGACCAAGTAGAAAAACAGGTGCAAACCTAAGGAAAGCATAATACTATTCCCTTGATATGCCATCATCTTCCATCATGGTGTAACAGGTTTAGTATTCAGAGAGGGGCTCCTGGGATCAAATTGCTCATCTTAAAAATTATATTTGCTTCTGCAAAGATTTAAGGTTGTGCGGCACTCTCAAGAACTGGTACCCAAATAGCATTTCAGAGTAACAATGAAATCAGAAACTCTGCTTGTGGCTCAGTTTTGTTAGAACAAACAAAACAGTAAACTTTAAGAGATTCCTACTGTATAGTGTGCTGGTGATTGGAGTTTTCAAAAAGAAAGGGGGAAAACTTGCTAGATTCATGTGGAACATAAGAATTTCATACAATCCTTGACAATTGTTTAGTTCATGTTCATAAATGTCATATGAAGAAAGAGTTTGAATAATATGATCTATTCCTTTATGAGTCAGTCTATGCAAAGTTGTTGTTCTGAACAAAACAAGGACTAATTTCTCCTTCATTCTACATGCACAAGTGGGTGTGAGGTCAGTACGATGCATGCAAGAAACTATTTTATTTATTTATTTATTTATTTATTTATTTATTTATTTATTTGATACAGGGTCTTGCTACACAGCTTGGACTTGTAGTGATCCTCCTGTCTTAGCTCCCCCAACACTGGGATTATAAGCGTGCATCACCACACCCAATTTCATTGCCCAGGGTTCAGGGCCAGCACAGCATGCTGCACAAAGGATTAAACTTGGGTCCTTGAGCTTGCCAAGCAGGCAGTTAGACTGATGAACTATCTCCCCAGCCCCATAATAGACACTCTCAAAACTAGCTTCCATATGTATCATGGCTGAGGAAGCACTGGATGGTCACACTACTTCAATGATTTCTCCCAAGAACAGCATGTCACATCTGCTCTCATGTTCTTACCCAAAGCAAGTTCCAAAACCATATTACAATTGCAAAAAGAACAAAGATATGCAACATTCTATTTTTCCCAGAAACACAGCTAGAATACCTGCCACCTCTTAGAACTGAGATAGGTACTATATTTCCCATAGGACATTTAAACACCCAATTTTTCCCTTCCAATGTTACTGCCATTGAAACAGAAATACCACATGAAGTCTTAAGTCATTAGAGGCAGATACCCCCCAAATAAAAGTATAATCAAGAGAAACATGTTTTCCTTAGTTTTAATATGGCATGGAAGAGAAGAGAACTCTTCCTAATTATTTTTTCTTTAAACTGTTATTCCTAATCATGAAGGAAATCTCCCAAAACACAAGATTTCTTCTAATAGCCTGTCTGAAATCTTTGCAGGAATAAAACAAAATTTAGGTATACAAGCTGTGGCTTAACATTTTAGACATCTAAGCCTTCAAAGAAGATGATCTAGTACAATAGAATAAAAATAGGTATCAATTATTAATGAGGACACGTTGGGAGGATTACAGGAGACATGCATATACCCAATCTCCAGAGAAGCAGAGGGATGTACCTGTAGGATGCATGTGGAAAAACCCACACAAGTGGTTACAACATTAGTGAAATATAAAACAAGTCCTGTGAGTGATTATACATTCTTTTTTCATCAAAGCAGAAAATAAAAACAAGCTATAAAAATTAGTTTGGCCATCAGAGTACAAGGTTAACAACAAAAGATGATGTCTTTTTCCAGCGTGATGGTTATCACAAACAGCCTATTTATAAATTTCTCCTCCCCACACACTTGCCATTGTACCACACCTCTGCCAAGAGGAGATGGGTTACCCAACTTGTCTAAAACCACAGTTATGAAGTAGCCAAATCAATGCTCTGATTCTAGTGTCCTGGTTATACATCAAGCTTATATATTTCACTCATCTCTCAGAAAATGAGTGATTCTATTAGGGTACTAACTTACTTAATTTTTGGAATTCTCATAGAACTGATAGCCAACAATGATGTTTGCGAAATTATATATCATTACAATAAAAATAGATGACTTTATAGTTTACATATAACATCTTTGGAAATTTTTGTGGATTTTCTCATTGTGGAAGTAGGGTACAGTCATTCCTTATACTAATACTTTTCATTTCACAAGCCAGACCTAGCAAGTAGCTTACTTAATCTCCTTTCTCAATTCCCTTTGATGTAAATGTGCATTACTTTCCTGCAACTGTTCATAACAGAGTTTCCCTAAACTGGGTCGTTTAAAACAACAGAAATTCATTCTCTACTAGTTCTGGAGGCAAGAAATCCCAAATCAAGATGTGAACAGGAATAAACTGAGCAGGCTCTAAAGAGAGCATCCTCTGTTTCTCACAGCATCTGTAGGGGGTGGGTAAAGAGCCCTGTGTGTGCCTTGGGGTGAGGCCACAGGACTCCACTTTGTGTATTTTTCCTCTGTTCCCCTTCTTCTCTTTGCCACATTCAAATATATATACATACATACATATATATATAATATATATATATTATATATATATATAATATATATATTCACTCCTATGAGTATACTTGTCATTATATTTTAAGTTTACCCATAAGTTCAAGAAAACCTCTGCATCTCACCATGCTTCATTTCATTGCATTAACAAGGACCCTTCTCCAAACGAGGTGAATTCAGAGTCCAGAAATTAAAGCATGTATAAATCTATAGAGGCTAACTTATAACACACTACAAAGTGGTTTTTGTTTGGGGAGGTTTGCTTTTTTCTATTTTTTTGGTGCAGGGTCTCACTACGCATGCAGCCCACATTCATAATGATCTTCCTGCTTTTTGCCTCCCATGTGCTGGGATTACAGGCGCGCGCCACCAGGCCCGGATTGCATCACCGGCTCAGTGCACCAGAAGGCGGGGCCGGTGCGGCTTGGGGAACCAAGGATCGAACACTGGTCCCTTCGCTTACCTAAGCAAGCGCTTAGTCCGCTGAGCTATACCGCCAGCCCTCAGGGTGTTTTTTTTTTTTTTTTTTTTTTTTTTTTTTTTTTTTTTTTTTTTTTTTAACTTGACTTTATCTATATCAACTATTATCTGGGGAGCAAAAGTAATATGCTTTTGTGTTTTATTTTTTATACACATTTGAAAGAGGCAATGAGGAAGATGACCTAATTGAAATGGAATGATACAGAATGTGACTTTCTGATTCTGTGTCTGTGGCTTATTTTAGTGTGGTTGATGGAAAAAGAATGGCCAATAGGCTATTGCTAAAGCCTGAGTGACAAGAACCAGCAGTGTGTTGACTAGGGGGAAACTAAAGAGAAGTTGTTTCATTGAAAAAGAAATATGAAATAGCTTTGTCTTTCTCTAACTCTGAGGAGTTTATGTAGGAACATACCTGTTTAAGACACTGTTTTCATAGATAATGAATATGTGAGAGTTGTAAAATTTCTTATTCTCTCTCTCACTCTCAAATTCTTAAGGAAAATATGCTTCTCCTCCTTTGATAATACTGTTATTAAATTTCCACTCAGGATGAATTCCTCTTTTCATAGAAACGTGTAGTCTCAGAATCAGATTTTATATTTATTTATTTATTTTGTACTTTATGGAAGGGTCTACAGGATGTTCAGGGTCTCAATACTAGACTCATAGTGATCCACCTGTTTATAGCTCCCAAGTGCTGGGATTACAGGCATGCCCCACCATGCCAGTCTCAAATGCCATCTTAGGAGTGCACCCTAGGAGCAGAACCAGCATGGTAGGCCCGGGAATCAAACTCCCAGCCCCTGCGCCAGCTTGCAAGTGCTTTAATCCACTGAGCTATTTGGTAGGCCCTTCAGAATCAGATTTTAAACTCAAGTGGACTAAGACTGTCCACTTGATAACAGTACTCACCACAATGATGATGATAATACTACATGTCTGTTTTACATGCAAGTTTTTAAAACCAAAATGAAAATATATATGAAGAATATTAAGCTGTATTAACAAAGAGCTGCTCAATTACATTTTATTATAATTAGCATCATTAGAACTGTTATCCATATATTCTAAAATACTTTTTTAAGAAAAGCTTAGCAACAATGGAGCTAAGAAGTACTACATCCCAAAACTACAACCGTCTAGGTGCCTACCTAGAAATCCATGAGATACTTCACCATTAACACATCTTAGAGGGTTGGTACATGAATACAGTATATTTAAATTATGTCCTTTAGTAGTTGCCTTAATATGTACAATGCAACAACAAGACATTGAAAAAAGACCAGAAAAGTGGGTTTCACCACACATTTTCAGTAGCTTCACCCAACTTTAGAGTTATTCAATAAAGACTCAATGTATGAGCAGGTTGATTATATCTGAAAGCGTTTAATTGAACAGGGCTTGAGGAGGCAGACAGCCTTTCAGAAGAAGCCATAAATCAGCAAAGTCAAATGCAATAAGCCAGTACTATGATGAAACTAGAAGAATAATTGTAAACACATTTAATAAGCGGATTACACAGGAGCAGGAAATTGTTAAGGAATTCTTAATGATTCATGTTGATGGAATGCCTGAATAACAAAGCAGACAATTAATCTAAGACAAGTGGAAATTAATGTTAGTGATTTGTGGCCTGGAGTTAAAGGTCTAGTAAGAAAGAAAAGTGGAATTACTAAATGAAAGAGAGAATGAGAGAAAAAAAGATAAGAAGTAAACATTGTCTCCTTAGTATCGGCAGTGGGCTACAGAAAACAATGTCTAGTTCAAGATAACTCACTGCTAGCCACTAAGCAAAGGATAGCAATTTAAATTATCTTGCTGATAAAACAACCAGATGCAAGGCAGAAAAACTTTTCACAATGTCAGCAACTCTATTGCATTTATGATGATCATCTGGCCCTCCTGTGGGGTCTCACATAGGCTGAAAGGGCCCAGGCACTGGAACACAGTAGCCAGGATTTGCTTTCATTGTTTATTCCTGAATTTCTTCTCTTAAAATGATGCATCTTACATAGAAACATATTGTACCTCAAGGCAATCACTCTGGGAAGATGGGGGAGGATCACAAGTTAGTGCTGGGTGGACACAAATCAACAACTCAGAGAGATCTTGTCTTTAAAGGAGGTGGGGGTGGAAGGAGTCTATTGTGGTAACCCTGACCCAATCTCCTGTCTTTGTGAAGAAAAGAATGTTGACAATATTAAAAAAATATAATTCCATCATTTCCTCAAAAATCAGAAGAAGCCTTTGCAATCTTTAGGGGAGTTTTCCAAGAAAATAAAAGAAGTAGACCTTAGCATTCATCAGTATAACTGATTGCATTTTATCAATATATTATACAATTGCTTTTATAGGCTTTATTATTTCACATATAAATTACTTTTACAGATCTACATATATATGACTATATATCATGTATATGTGGTTGCATATTACAGTCACCTATAAGTGTAAAAATAAATAAAGGGAGAAAGCTAAATTTTACATAAGGAACTATGGGTAAAAACTTTCAGATGAAACAAACATTCCACACTTAATTAAGTGGCATATTGCAAAAATTATAAGAAAAATATGCAATTTGTTTCTTGTTGACTTTATTTCTTGTTCTTCTAGATTGACTGTTTTATTAAATAGCTCACTTACTCACCCTTAAGCTATAACTTATTAAACAAAAAATATGTGCACCATGTTTCTATGAGACCTCCTTGTCCTAGATGAGAAGTTCTGGAGGCAAAAGTGAAGGAAGGCAGGCACTGAGCAAGTGAGCAAGGGCTCACCTTGCCTTCCTTGGATCTGTGTTCCTTTCCTTTATTTGTGTTTCTCTGGAGAGAGAAAGAGAGAAAGAGAGTCTATGTTACAAGATTTAGTGGAGCTGTAATTTGATAGAGATCTAAAACATATTCATTGGTACCCACCTGCAGTGTCCTCACTGTGAGGAATGGGCAAACATGTACAATATGTCTTAAGTTTTCATCCCCTTCCCCTTCATTGTCTTCATTCTCTCCCCCTGGTCTCCATTCCTAGGTCCCCTTCCTTTTTTGCAAAGATTCCATAAGACTTATCCCCCTCTTTTCTATTATTCACCTTTTGCGCTTTACCTTATTTATCCTTTGGGTCTCTCACATGAAAGAAAGCACGGCTATTGGAGTTTGGGTGGCTGATTTATTTCATGCTTTTATAATAGGAATCGGTACATTAGTCTGGGAGTGAATTTGTTGTCAAAAAGTCAAGAATTCATTATCGAAGGCTGAATTCAGCCCCCTCAGCCCGCTCCCTTGCCTCCTCTTTGCCTTTCTGCTCTGTGAGATTAAGTCAAGAAGGCCCTCGGTGGAAGTGAGCGCAGTGACCTTAGACTTCTCAGCTTCTAGACCACAAGGAAATAAATGTCTGATCTTTATAAATTATTCAGTCCTTCAAATATTTTTAAGCAGCACAATATGAATTAAAAGATAGAGCATTGTCACCTAGCTAAACCCATGTTTATTCTGGTGTGGTGGATTAACTAATGGTTGACTGATAATATCCACCTGAATTGACTCAGCTGGCGCTGGGTGCAGAAGCCCCACCTGAGAACTGCCTTCAATAGCATAAAAAGAATGAGAGGAGAAGATGGTGAGATGTTGATTCTCTTGAAGAACTTGTTGTGCTGGTTTTCCTGATAGGAACTCAACTATTTTCATTACCTTGGATGACCAGCAAGATAGCTCAGCAGACTAAGTGCCTGTTTAGGCAAGTGCAGGAACTGAGGTTTGATCCCAAGCACCACAAGCCACACTGGCCCCACCAGAGCCATGCTGACTAGACCACCAAGACTGGGCATGGTGGCGCCCAGTGGTGTGGAGGCTGAAAACAAGGTGATCACTATGAGTCCAATTTGCATAGTGAGACTGTACCAAATAGAAAAAGGAAAGGAAGGAAGGAAGAAAAATAAAAAGAGAAAAGAAACAAAAAAGACCAGACGGGCCTTCCCACTGCAGATTCTTGATACAGCTTTGCTTGAGACATTGTCCTTGGCTCTATGCCTCCAATTGCACTTGTGGATGACATTGCTATGGGATCCAGGTCTTTATATAGTTTCTTAAGTCTCTAGCATGTGACAGATTTCCCATACTCTTTTGCATCCGACTCACAGGTGAGTATCAAGGTAATTGTATAAATTATGTGTCCTGTATCAAATCCATTCCCTTGTAAATCTTGAGTACAACATCTGGTTATCTATGAAGTTCTCTCCTGGGTACAAATCTGTTCACTGAACTCGAACTTAGAATATGATTAAATCATTTAGGAAATTTGAAAATATCTAGCTTTTATCTTCAGCCAATGTGAAAAATATTCTCCAAACACCAATCTTATTTTCCAAAAATTCAAACAACCATTTATCTTTACTGACTTGTTGCAGAAAATTCTGTGCCATTGCTCAAAATCTCAAAGCACATTTCAAATTCTATATTCTACTATCAAGCAATTAGAGACAATTGTCTTTATGTACTGGCAAAACTTTCTTTTCCACTTTTGTTTCCATAATCCTCTGTGAACATATCAACTAATACATGAATTACAGTAGTATCATGAATCACACAATTTTATCAGTGTTTGTTTCTATTTCTGCCTCTAACATTAAACTAATAAGTCTTTGAAGGCCATGATGAGTTTATTCACCTACAAGTTCCCTTGGTCCAAAACACATTGTGAAAAGTCATCTAATTTCTAATCACTATTTGAATGAATAAGCAAAAAGCTGGCTCACAGTATACACTAGGAATGCTTTACTAATTTAGCTACTGTCACTTACCAAACATGCTTGCCTCTCCAGTTTGTGAGCTGGCTAGGTAACAGTTCCTACTCCAGATCCAGTTCCTCCTGTCTCTTAGATGCACCTGGTGACTGCAATGCACATTGTATAAACCAGTCTCCAATTGAAAACCCACTTTGCCTCTGTATTTCCTGCTTGCTTATTCCACATAAGCCCTAAACCACCGAGATGAGGGTCTGATATTTTGAGAGTGACCTTGGTCAGTGTCCATTCATGTAAATAAACCTGGCTCCAAGTCTTAGATGTCAGTTTGGTATTTCTGCTTGCCATTGCCTCAGCACAGTTCTGTACAATAAGATAATACTCCTTACACCCTAGTCTTTGAAATGGCTTAAAATCATGAATTGACATCTTATAATTATCATGTTAGTTGGTGGTGGGGCAGAGCTTGATGCTAGGTGTCAAAATATATTTCAAAAATCATATTCTTCATAATCTTCTTTAGCCTAGAAAGCATTAAATCCTCTTTAAAAAGAGTTTCTAAATTTCTTACATTTGCCAATTTTGCATTCCTGTACCTCCTTCATGCTGGAATGTTGCACATAGATATTACAAGTTGTTCTTTTCACATTAAATATGAGTATATGTTTTAAAATGATACTTATTTGGAAGCAACTAGTGCAGGAAGGTAAAATTTGATAAAGTAATTTCCTAATAAAATGAAAGTCTCCTTGAACAGACTGATTCATAAAGTGGAATACTCATCTTCAGACCCAATGAGATTGAGAACATAGGTTTGACATTCTTAAAGGGGTTGGAAAAGGTTAGTCAAGTAATGTGAAGAGAAGAAGAAAGGACCAGATGAAATAAGATAGAACTGCAGACACATTTATGTCAGATGTAAAGTGAAATAGTAGGAGTAATCAGGTAGAGGAAAGTTAGGAGACCCCTTGAGTTAATTCTCTCCAATCCCCTGCCCTTATGCAAATGGCAGCTGTACAGTAAGGTTTCTTCCTCACTGTTGTTCTATGTGTTTTTCTTTCTTCCTTTCTTCCTTTCTTCCTTTCTTCCTTCCTTCCTTCCTTCCTTCCTTCCTTCCTTCCTTCCTTCCTTTCTTTCTTTCTTTCTTTCTTTCTTTCTTTCTTCACGTAATTTGTACAGGGTCTCACTATACAACTTGGACTCATGGTGATCCTCCTGTGTTCAGCCTCCCTAGCACTGGGATTGCGGTCATGTGCCGCCACTCCTGGACTCTGTCTCTTACTCAGTGTGCTCAGGGCAGGGCTGGCACTGTGCACTGCATCCCTGCTCTCTGTGCTTGCCTAAGCAGGCACTTAGTCCTCTGAGCTGTCTCACCTCACCGCCCCTTGTTGCATGTATTTTGGATAAAATGAATCTACCTAGAGCCCTGGAAGTACTGCAGAGAAGAAATGAGTAGCTACTTAATCTTCTGTTACCTTTTAGAAGTGACTAAATCAGAACCACAAAATCACTAAGAGTCAGCATTGGAACTTATGTGTATGCAATCAAAGAGGTATTTCTCCTTGATGAAGTACTTGTTAATGAGATAGTACATTAAAACTAATAGCACTACAAGGAGATAGAAAATTAAGCCAAACCAAGGAGAAAAAGCAGAACTCAAAATAGTGATATTTTTAAAGCCTTCAATCTAAAGACTTAAATCTGCATGAATTTGGCCTAACTGGTTAGAGGGATATTCTCTTTATCACAATAATTATTACTGTTATTAAGGCACAGTTATGTTCTCTAATCTTTTTAAATTTGTTAATTGATCTAGCACAAGATAAGAATATTCCTGTAGGATTATATGTTGGTAGAAATGGGCAAAGTAAAACATTGGAGGAAAGGATTGATCTGGCATTAGAAAATTCAGGTTGAATTTTTACATAAAATAATATAAAATACATATGAAAAGAATCTCAAGATGGTGGTAATGTTAGGCCTCAAGTTTCTTTTTTCTACGTATTTTTTAGTGCAGAGCCTCATTACACAGGTCAGACTCAGTGATACTCTCGTTTTCTGCCTCCCAAGTACTGAGATTACAGGTGCACACCACCACACACAGTCTCATTTGCTGTCTCAGCACTCCCAGGGGGTGGGGCACATGGCACACGGGATTGAATCTCGGACCCTGCATCTGCCTGAACAGGCACTTTAATCCACCAAGCTAGGTGGCAGGCCAAAGCCTCATGTTTCTAATAATAGGTTTTTAATTACTGCTAGTTCTCTTCTCACTCTTGAAATATGAACCATTAATGAAGTAAAAACATTTAATGATAAAGTAAAGGCAAAATAAAGGACGAAGCACTTACTGTGAATGGCTTACAGGTGATGTGAAATATTGATCACCCCAGGCCTTGCAGGGAAGTGTGTTTTAGTTAAGATGCTCCTGGAACTTACAACAGTGTCCCAACGGTATAACAAAGTTTTATAGCAAGCTCATATCTTGCTTATATAGCCATCAAAAATTAATGTTTCTGGTCAGTGGATACTTTTTCTCCATGAGATGATTTACCCACTAAAGTTCTTCACACCTGTTCTGTTCTGCCACATAATTTTATTTTACTGGTTTTACTCCCAAAACATCTTGTACTATTTCTATTTGCATCTGATCAGTGAAAACTAGTCTCCGCAAGACCATTATATGCAAAGAAAGCTGGGAAATACAGCTTGTAGTTCAGTAGTCATTTAGCAGAAATGTCTCATGGAAAAAAAAATATTTTGAGTGAGCTTCATTTCTACCCACATGCTACATATTCACTTATGCAATAATGCCATTTGTGTGCCAAGATGTTCTATGTGTGCCGTGATGTGGGGAAAGTTAGCAAGCATCAATTTGAGGTATCACACAGCGGTGCCAATGGACTTAAGTGTTTTTCTGATTGGTGAACTACACCAAGTCCTCTAAGTATCTGGCAGTTTCATTAATCAATTTTAGGAGAGCTTTGAGCTTTCTTCACTCAACAAAGCATTGTAAATACAGTCTGAGGGCCTAATCATGAGGTCTTCTTACCTTTCATCTGCTTTTTGTTAACTGTCCCAGAAACTTCTGCAGATTCCGGAGTGAGTGGAATGTTCTAGCCATTCTTCATTAGGTGTCAAATTCTATAGGAGAGAAATAACTTTCCTCCTCCCTTTTAACTCAGAGCTAATGTCTTTATTAAGAAAAGAGTATGCAAGTGTCATTAATAAATAAGTTTCCACCGCACAGGAATTGTCAAAACTGAAGACCTAAAGACAAAGATGAAAAAATGCTATTATTTTATGACTCTCTAGCTTTCACTTGGTGGCACTTTGCTTTCTTCACCAACAGCTACAGACTTCTTCATAAACTAGTACCCCATGTCTGATCCTCATTTATCAAATATCCAGGTAGTGATCTAACCATCTGGTGAAGCCCACAGTCCACTCATTTGTATTTCATTTTGCAGGAGGAGGTAACTGCTTCACAAACGTATTTAGGGTTTCAAATATCAACTACTGAATCATCTTAAACACCTTCAGGACCATTCTGAGCATTACAGTCTGATCGGAATGAGAGAGATGAATATCAATAACATAAGCTTAAGGATATTATAAAGCCTCAGAAGCAATGGCCCTGACCTGTTCTGGTCCTTGTCTCTCCTAGTCCACTTTCTGTACATGAGTCATAGAAGCCATACTGTCTCCATGGAAGAATTATTAGAATACTGGGTGAAACCCTGTGTCTGAGGGTCACAACATGATCCTTGCTTCACCACACACCCAAGTAGAATAAGCAAGAAAAGAGTAGAGGTGAAAGCAGGGAAGGAATTCATGCTCCATGTCCCCAAGACAGAAAGCCTTATGAGCTATCACATGCCTTCAGAGTGTTGGCCAAAGTGTGAAGGCTGTAAAAGGATAACACAAAAGCACAGGGGCACAAGTGTGCCTAGTAAGCAGAGTTAGCCCCCTGTGGCCCGGATGATCATTACCTCATCTCAGTTTCTCATGGTGCCAGGGAAGAGGACTGAGGACTGCCTGCCAAGCTCACTGCTCCTGGAACCTGAGATAAGCTAAGGAGGAAAAAGATGTCCATGAATAGGTCAAAGGAATGCAGTGTAGTTGGGAAGGATAATGACTATGTCCTATTTCTGGTTTAGGGCAATAACCCAATAACAGGAGGTAGCTAGATGTCACCCTGGTGGTCTAGTCTGGTGATCTAAACAAAATAGGATGTTGTAAAAGCTGGTGATTGGCAGTTTGTTCACTATGATGTCCCTATAAATACTGAAAATATCTACATTACTTTTAGTAACATCCTTGTTATTTCTGCTTTGAATGAAAAGGACAAATATTAGGTATGTTTAGGACTAATATAATACTCTTTAAATGATTAACATATATACATGCAGGATTGAGCAGCAATCTGACCCAAAGCTTAAGGTACCAAAGGAGATAGATATAATACAAAGACAAAGGTGGAGAGTGCTTTCAACCAAAGGTGATTCTAATTCCCAGTTCAGTGGTGAATGAAGCCAGGGGTGGTGGCTCACACCTACAATTGCACTTGGGAGGATGAGGCAGGAGCATCTCTGTGAGTTTTAATTCAGCCTGGACTACAGAGTGAGTTTAAGGCTGAAATATCTCTGCTCTACATAATGAGATTTTTGTCTCAACAAACAAAACAACTCTCCCCCCCAAAAAAGGACAACAGGGAGCCATACATTTTGAGAAACTGTTCTCCTCCTTCCTTCTGAAAGACTCATGGAGGGTGCCTCTTTTTCACCCAGAAGAAAGGAAAGCTACACAAGAAGATTCTGAACACAATACAATCTTTAGACCATAACCTTGTGTCTAATACTATTTTTACATGACTATTTGTTATTCACTTAAACAAGGCATAGAAATACACTGTATTCTCTGCACTTTTGGTCAACATTTCAGTATGATTCTATGTCATATAAAACGTTGATTAAATGAGGATGTTATGTTTTTCTCTTATAAATAGTTTTTATTTAACAGTGTTAGCTCTGACTCTTCTAATGGTTGAGTAAAATGAAATTCACACTTTTTCTCTCCTATAGAATTACGGTGATATATTTTTTTAATTTTTATGTATTTTTTTGATGTGACCAGTGATTGACTCAGGCCCTTGAACTTGCTAGGGAAGCACTTATTCCACTGAGCCCTCTCCCCTGGCCCATATAGATATCTTAACATGCAGTAATAATGCTACCAGTGGCTTATACTGCCTCTATAAGCAGTGCTGTGATTGTAATTCACATGTGATTTTCTTTATGGTAAAGTATGACAGGCTAAAAGTTTCACCAACTGTTCTCCATGATATGGTAATAAATCTTCATTTTGAACTATAGATTCATTTGTTAGGCCATTAGTTAATGTGAATCTTCCCCACAGAGTAAAAATTGTCTTTCAAAGGGATTTGAAATGTTTCATAGGGTTGAGTCTTTTTTTTTAAAGGACTTCAAAAATAATTATTTTAACCCTCCATTATCCTACAAAGTGTATATAATTATCACCATTTTCTAGATTAACCACACACAACTAAGAGATAGAGACTCCAAGTCACGGTACTATGATATTTTGATGAATAACATGTGGGTTAGGGCCATCTGATTCCCATAACTGAGCTTGTATCCAAATGGTACACTGAGAAAATAAAGTTCTGATACTGCAAGTATAGGTGACAAGGCCAACTGTGATAAATTTATCCTGGTATTTGATCCCTTGTGTCTTCTTAGAAAGTTGAGGCATTTTTTCCACAATGCTCAAACTGGGCAGAGTATTTTCTAATCTCAAAATCTGCCTTCCCCATTGGTCTCTTTCAAAATAATTCTCACCACCAGTCTAAGTCAATTGGGCTTTTCAGTTCCTGGAAAAGCTGTAATTCTTCTTGCCTGAAGATCTTAATAGCCTTCCTTGATCCTAGAAAGTTCTATTCCTAGCATCATTTCTCTACACTGGCTAACTAATTAAAATTATGTCAGTGACATGAGCTCCTTTTTATACTTTCTCATTTATTCCAACCTGCTTCCATTTTTTTCCAAATACCACACTACTACCCTGTTTCTTCTAGCACAGCGAACACGTGAAACAAAGCTTCATAAAAAGTTCACTGAAATATCCTCTCTCTCTTCTCTAAGCTAGAATCATTTGAAATCACAATTTTTCCAAAGCAAAGAAAATAAATGCAAAACATTTAATACTCATCTTAAAGCCTAGGTAACAATCCAAATTCAGGTTAAAATTAAAATAAAATTGTGTGAAGCGATCCTTGAAGGACAACAAGTAGTGAAGTCACCAAAACGTCGCCAATTAGATTTTACGAAGACAGAGAATTTCCTGTTTGGTGTTCTGCTGATCTTGTGCAAACACAGCTTTTGGAAAATGAGTTTAGCTACTACTTATTAATCTATTGGAGGGTTGAAGGTACAGCTCAGTGTAAAATGTTTGCCTAGTGTTCTACTCTCAAAAGCACAAAAAAGAAAAGGAAAAAAAAGAAAATTTGATTTTATTTTAGAGATACATAGGCGATAGCATCTACTTTTCAGTTCTGACCCCAAGATACATACTTCAGTATCATGTTAAATACAATTAGTCATGAAAGGTTCTAGACAGGTCAAAACATAGAGATCAGTGTAACATTCTTTGACACTACAGGTAAAAATAACTGCATGTAATTCACAAGGGAAGAGAATGGTGAACTAGTATGATGTCAAGAATCCCCTTGAATCTGAGTATGTTTTATTATTTTTAAATTCAATATTCTCTAGAAGACTTGTCATGGCCTGGAGAAGATAGAAAATCCCTAAATTCAATCTAAAGTACATAAAGATGTGAGAGAGGAAGAAACCCATAAGCACAGAACACAGGAAAAGCATGACAAATCTTAATATCATAACACAGAATATGAAGAAGCATGCACGGAACCCTAACTTCCCATTCATTTTACACGATTGCTCTTCACCTGAGTTTAGTGACTTGATTCTGCACATTTTGAGTGCTAAGATAAGTGATTTTTTTCTGCTTTCATTTTTGTTTCAGCACAAAGCTCTACTTGGCATTGCGTCTTTTAGGGAACAGACAGGATCAAACAGGCTTTCTACAAAAATTAGTTGGTTTTGGCTGAGTATTAGGTATGCAGTATTATAATGATTAACATTTGGCTTCTTGTTCTTTCATTTACTACTCTTAGCCTTTGATCATCTCTCTATTTCAACGGTCGCTCTTTAGGTCCACAAATTATTCACACATACATTTGATTTTTCTTTTCATCTTTCCCCCTATTGTTCCTTCTATCCACTAGCTAATGTTTACAGAATTACTCACTTATGGAAGCCCTCTAAGGTATGATGTTATCCCAGTCCCATGTTTCTTAAATGAAGGCTCATAAATAACCCTAAAATTTGCCACAAAACACCTGGCCTTAACTTGTTCTAGAACTACAAGGCTCCAGGGTTAATACTTAAACTATGAGGAACCCATTATTACTATGTGAAATATTTTGGGATCAAGAGAATTAATTGTTAAAATATCTTAAAGTCATTAACTATTGTCATTGGTGGCCAAAAATAGCAGATGCAAAACTCTCATGAAATATGAAATATCATTGAAGTCTACCATAAAGTGGACAATATCAATTATCCTTCAAAAAATTGATTATAGGAACAGATTCTGTTAAAAACAATCCACACATTATGAGCAAAAAACAATATGCCAAATGCATTTTAAATACATTTTACCTGTTATGATGATAATATTACATAAGTAGATAGTAGATTTTAATACTATACAGTTGTGTCTGGTAGATTTTTTTTTTTTTTTTTTTTGAGACAGGATCTCACTGTGCAATTCAGGCTGGCTTCAAGCTCACTTTGTAGATCAGGCTTGTCTCAAACTCACAACAGTCCTCCTGCCTCAGCCTCCCAAGTTCTGGTAGAGTTTTAGCATCCATACCGTATATAAGAAGGAAATTGGATATCAAAAAGTCAAATGACAAACACTTTTTAAGGTTTAGTTCAATCCTCTAAAACTCTCATGAGCTTAGAAGCAGGCTTCAGAAAGGTGGCTAGATGCAGGGGCAATGTACTCCTCAGTGGGTTCACCTGCTGATGAATTGAATCGCTAGCCGAGCTCGCTAGTGCTTGGGGCCTCATGTGAAAAGGCAATTACTGGCGGTGAGACCTGGCAGAGTAGTCCACTGCATGCCTTCCGAGCTCCTCCCTCAACTCTCTGCTTCCTGGCTGTCAGGTTGCAAGCAACTTTCCTCCACTAGGCCCTTCCTAGGTGCAGTTTCTCTCTTGGAGCTGGTGAACCTCTTCTCCTTTAGATTGGGGTTCAAAAGGTAAGGCAAGTGATTAGCACACAACCTAAGTGATATATTTAAGGAGACACTGGAATCCAGGTGTCAGTGACTGTTAAAGCCATGCATTTCCCTCATACTGCATATCTCATCCCAATTTAACTGAGTTCGTTTCTTTTTAATTTCTCCCTCTTAAAATTATTTTATATATAGTGGTAGTGAGTAATCAGCATTTTTCTTTTATCTTCTCCCTGTATTTTTTGATCAAATGAATATATGTAGAATGCTCAAATATTTGTGTAAGAGAGGCAAAATGATTTGTCTTTGCCCATCCTAGAAGCACGGCTGTGCTCCCTACAATAGAAGAGAAATTAGCTAGAGAAAGGAAAACACACTTATTTAATATACATTTATCTTGACACAGAAGGCATCAAAAGAAACTGATGATCCAAATGACCTGTAAACGGGGCTGTGGAGATGGCTCAGTGGAATAAGCGCTTCCCTGGCAAGCGCAAGGGCCTGAGTTCAATCCCTGGTTCCACAAATGACCTGTAAACCACTTGGTTTCTTTTAATAGATGTGACAAAGCGAGATAGTCAAGGAGACTTTCAATAGGGGCAGGACTATGAGCTAATAGTACTAACCTGGAAAAAACATAGTCAGGCATGTTTGCTTATATGCTTCTCCAGGGTCTGTATCTGCAGAATTAAGGACACTCTTTTCTATGCATTTAGGGAAGGTGCTGCTCACATGAGGGTGTCTGGACTTATGCGAATCACTTTTGGAGGAGGAAGATGGTGAAGTGACCTTAAACTTAAAATATCTAGTATGTTAAGATGACATATTGAACTCTATTACTTAATCCTATAGGGCTATGGAAAAAAATATTTCAGTCCATCCCACCCAAGTCTCATGTTAGTTATTTATTTCTTTTCATATTTCTATGTGTATATCTAAATATGTATATAAATTTTTGATTTCTCCAAATTTAGATATTGTTTGTCTCTCTATATACTGAAATAATTTAGCTCAGACTTGTGACTATTTGTACTGTCTTATCCTCATCCGTTCTTCGTTTTACTTGGGTAGTTCAAATCCATATTCAGGAAAAGTTGGTAACAATACCTTTCATATTTTAGTCATATGGTCTATTAGAAAATATTTCCTTTCCTTGTATACAGTACTTTTTATATAGCTTTCTGTAATGAATAGTTACTAGTAACATTCACATTGCCTTTTTTTAATTTCTTAATCTGTAGAAAGAGCACTGTTCTGGTTTTTATCTGAGATCATATAATCTTGATATTTTTCAGCTATGAATAGTAAAAAATAATCTGAAATATAGTTTTCTATATTTACAGAATTGCTTAAGAACTGTGATAGGTCCTTATATTTTTCATTTTCTTGTCCATATAGTTTTATACATTATACCTCTTAATTTTATTTCAGTGGAGTTTTAGAGATAGGTTTGCATAAATGTTTTCAATCTATTGTGTTTATTTTCTTCTATTATACCCTGAAACTATCCTTACTACATTATTTAATTCTCCCTGGTATAGTGTTATGATTTGTTAGCAATACACATTATGATCAATTTTGCTCTATAATATAGAGTAGAAAATTTATTTTATGATTTTAAATTTTGGATCTAAATTTGTACTAAACACATTACGTTTTGCATATGAGGCACTTTTGAATTCCTTTATTGGCCGAGCAACCTTTCTTATTGATATTTGAATCTCAAGTAAGAGACCTAAAAGGGGCTAGGGAGTTAACTCAGTGGCATAAATGCCTGCCTGACAAGCAAAAGATCCTGAGTTTGATTCCTGGTACCAGAAAAGAAAGAGAGAGAGAGACCTAAAGGAAGTGAAGGTGATAATTCAAATCCAAAATTTGTTCTTTAAAACTTATACTTATTTTAAATATTTATAATTTATGAATTTTCAAAATAAATTTGGAAATTTTATATGCTTTATGGTGACCTATGTAGAGAAGTAATTTTCTAATTTTTTAACATAAAAAAGGTTAATCTTACATGTAAACAGTATGCAGTTGAGCTGAGAATCTGAACGATAAATTATTCTGTGCAGTAAAGTTGTTAGAAATAGAAAAAGGAAAAAATAAATGAAAATTCTCTTCCAACTTCTTATATGAAGGTGAAGAGAAAGCCTCCTACATTTTATGGCCTGTTTAGGGTAGAGAGAGAAGCAATAGGGAAGGGTTCCTTCTACTTTTTTCATTTTCTCCAATGCCATATTTGGTTCTGAATCCTTTATAAGGAAAGAGTCAACCTTTATAAGCAAAACAAAAAGAAGAATATAATTTTTATCTCAACATATGAAGATAGAAATCTAACCTATTTATTATACTTCATAGCCCTATTTAGAAGTTATATTACCTTTAAACACAACGAAAATTTAAATTTAAAATTGCACTACAAGTAACTTTTTAAATTTTTCTGTAAGAAATATGGGTTTCTAACCATTTCCTTTGCCCTATGATTGTTTGGATTCAGTCCTATGAATCATGGAATATGAAAACAGAAAAAAATTAAAATGACAACAGAAATTATGCTCTTTCTTCTCTCAGGATGAATTTTAAAATTTACTCTTCTGCTCTGTGGCTTCAGAATCATCACTCCACAATATATCTGCAGCAAGCTTAGTAAGATGTTGTCTCAAATATGTCTCATGAAGAGTTTAGGAAAGTAATAGCACAAAGTAGGAGAATCGTTACTGCTCTGTGGAGCTGCAAAACTGAGAAACAGTGTAACTAAGATCTCTTTGTAGAGAACGACAATGCACTGTCTTCACTTTTGCTCATACTCAGATTAAAAGGAAAAATTATTTTAAAAAAATAATAAAAAATAAAAGTAAAAATTATTTACGCTCAGCATTGACAAGAAAATGAAAGTTAATTATGTTTAAGAAAAACATGAATCCTTCTAAATAAGTGAAGATTATTACAATTTTGAAGGAAAAAAAGATTTCAAAGATAAGTGGTTAGACATTGGAGTACATAAGAGCGTAAACTAAGGGTATGCAGTCTTGTCCCCAATCCTCTTGATCACCTGTCTTAGTCCTGTGACCTGGTACCAGTCAGAGCACAGCCTTGAATCTGTTTCCTCACTGATTAAACAAGGGACATACTGTTTCGTTCATAAGATCAGTGGGAAACTTCAATCAGAATTCCTGCAAAGCAGAACTCCATAGGAAAACCTAGCAGTGAAGAAAAACTATTGTTTTTACCAATATCACTTAGTCCAACAAAAAACCTTACTAAGTGCCTCCTATGTCTTGTAGCTGGTACTACTTTAAGTTTTGTTAATCCACCAAATAAGTCAGCGGATTAAAGTGCCATGCCAGCCTGTCCCCCTGGGGCACACTGAATCTACAATTGAGACTGGGTGTGGTGATATACGCCTGTAATCACAGCTCTTGGGAGGCTGTAAATAGGCGGATCACTAAGAGTCTGATCAGGTGAGATCCTGAGCACTCCGGAGACCCTTCCCTAAAACACAAGAAAAATAAATAAATAAATAGATAGATGATAGATAGATAGATAGATAGATAGATAGATAGATAGATAGATAGATAGATAAAATTGTTCACCCCCTTGGAAGTTATATCCTAATGAAGGTATACAAATTATCAAGAAAATATAAAAATAATGAAGCATGCTATAGAGAAAAACAAAGCAGATGATGATTATTTTTCTTACTTGACACTACTACCGAGACAAGCTGGCCACTTCTTGACTCCTTCAAGAGAATTTGGTGAGAGCACGTGACAAGCCTCATGTCGTTCTAGGCATATGCACGGAGCACACCAAATCCCTCTTCCCCAAGAATTTTGCTGTATTTGAAGAATGAGATTTAATAGCCCCCATCCATGCAGAGCTGAAGAACTGTGTACCTCATACACAATTCATCGGAACTTATTATTTTTATTGTTTATTAGTACATATTTGTAGCACATGTTGTTTACATACCTTAGAAGAATTTGGGACATGTGCAGAACATGTCTTAATTTCCAGTATTTATTTGTTTATTTAATTTATTTTAATGTATTTGGTACAGGGCCTCACTACTCAGCTCAGATTTATAATGATCTTTCTTAGCCTCCCCAGTACTGGGATTATAGGCACACTGGGTCTTTGTGGCTGGATCAGCGCATTCTGGGGCACAGCTGGCATGGCATGTGGCACCAGGGATTGAACTGAGGTCCTTACACTTACCTAAGCAGGCGCTCAGTCTGCTGAGCTATCTTTTCCAACACTTACTTATTTTTCTTAGTACCAGGATTCCAACTCAGGACCTTGTGCTTGCCTGTCAGGCCCTCAAACCTCTAAGCTTATCAACCTGATTCTATGCCCTAGTTTCTTTTATCTTCTTTTCCTCCCCCTCCCTCTCTTTACCATTTTGATTACCTTTACATTCAAGAGAGAGCTATTGCCCTACTTCCTATTATCTAGGTTCCTTAGCTTTTTATTTATAATCTGGGTTTCTCAAAGAAGAGAAACCATGGGATGCTAAAGCTCTGTGTCTAACATCCTTCTCTTAACATTAAGGTCTCATTTCTCTACAAATGACTCCAGTGTATCAAGTTGAAGAGCTCCCCATTGTTAATAAATACTGCATTTCCTATATCCACATCTCTTGATGAACAGGCTGTTTTAAAGATTCAACTTTCATCAGCTGTTCCTCTATAAGCATGGGTATGCATAGATGACTGTAATATGATACTTCTAACTTTATTTGTTAGTTTAAAAAATTAATGCAAAAGAGTCTTGCCCATGCAAATCAATTTATTGTTCACTACAGAAATGTGCTAAAAGACCCATTAGTTATTTTAACAACCACATCAGATATTCTATACCCTAAAACTCTTTAGCCTCTCTATAATAAATCTATTCATGCTGTAACAAATAATCTCAAAATATTATGTGGTGATCCTATCCAATCCTAGTCAAGGCTCTCTCTCCCTGCATAGAAGGGCTGTACTAAAACTAAACTTCAGTATTTTAACAGAATTCCATCATGCTTCTGTTCTCCAAGTTGCTTCAAACTCTTTCCATGTAGGATGTTTTCATACTATGGAAAGCAATTTATTTAACTTTTATATAAACAGGTTGTGTTTGGTAATACTTAAGAAGCCAGCACCTGAGGGAGAGTAGAAGAGATGCGGGGAGGGAGAGAAGAGAAGGCATAGAGAATAAAGAAGAATTGAGACATGTCATCTCCATGTGCCACTCTCTGCACATATGTAATCATCATGTAGTACAAGCACCTACCAATAAGAATGCATGACTGTGTGCTGTGTTTTAGCATACCACAGTCAGTAAAGGTCTTGCTATGGGTGCCACAACTAGAAGAACTACAGGGGAAGATTGTGAAACAAAGGTTGGTGTGGCTGGGAGCAACAAACAGAGAGAGCAGTCACTGGGGGTCGGTGACAGCTGTCAGAGCAGCATTATGAACCACCACAACCCAAATGATGCCGCCCTGGGCTGAGGAGCCATTTAGTCCAAATGAAAAGTAGGTATGACAGGCTCTCTGTCTTCTTCATATATTACTAAGAACAATATACAGGCTCACCAAGGTTTCCTTCTTTTGCTCCCTACAAGGAAGGAAATCTTTGCTCACTGTGGATTTCTTTAGGCCACGACAGGCAAACCTAGGCACAATTGCCACAGAGGGCTGTTGGTAACATAGAAGAAAGCTATAAAAGCTTCACTATCACTGTGTTAAGCCCTTACCAACATGCAGACAACACCAGAATCTACTTAATCAACTGTACTAACTACTTTAATTTACCGTTAATTTTCTGTAGGGAAAAAGATGTGAGTTAAGGGCTAATGCTTCAAAACCAGGAATCAGCTTAATGTAGTAAGTTAAGACATTTTTTCTTCACAAAGTTTAGTATCTGAGTCTTGCCAAAAAGCTGACAAAAGATTAACAGAGAAAAGCCAAACTTATTAATGTGCACACGTAGACTGGAGCCATATCAAAAGTAATAGTAGTAAAAATAAATAAATAAATCTCAAAGGAAGGAAGACAGTTGAAGAAATACCCTCTTCATAATGGAGAGGCACAAATGATTCTTAATGGAGATAAGTGGGCTTGTAAAGATAGATTTTGTAGTGTCAAAGTCATCAGTGACTATAGTAGGTTGATTTAGATGATGGACTTTAAAAAAAAAAAAAAAAAAAAAAAAAAAAAAAAAAAAAAAAAAAAAAAAAAAAAAAAAAAAAAAAAAAAAAAAAAAAAAAAAAAAAAAAAAAAAAAAAAAAAAAAAAAAAAAAAAAAAAAAAAAAA
>PVKA01025671.1:0-32689 GCA_004027165.1 Ctenomys sociabilis
TTTTTTTTTTTTTTTTTTTTTTTTTTTTTTTTTTTTTTTTTTTTTTTTTTTTTTTTTTTTTTTTTTTTTTTTTTTTTTTTTTTTTTTTTTTTTTTTTTTTTTTTTTTTTTTTTTTTTTTTTTTTTTTTTTTTTTTTTTTTTTTTTTTTTTTTTTTTTTATATATATATATATCATTGGACCATTTCTTTTTAAAGTACTCTGAACAATCCTATGTTATTATTTTTTGTATCATCTTGGAACTGTGGCATTGATTTGTTTTCATGGCTTGTGTTAATTACTTTCTTATATTTGCTAAGACAAAAATACCTGATATTCAAAGTTAAAGGAGGAAAGGTTTATTTAGCTCATAGTTTGTAGAGGTTTAAGTCCATAATTGATGGCTGTAAGGCAGAGTGGCACATGACAGAAGGCAGTAGTTCCATGGCAGTGGAAATCAGCAAAAGCGGCAGAAGCAAAAGGAGGAGCAACCTTCTGTTCCTTTCCTTGTATTGTATGTAGGTAACCACAGCAGGTTTACCATTAATACGTCCAATTCCAGCACTAGACAATGAAACCATCACAAACTTTAGACTCAGTTGTTTCCGTAAAGCATCCACCTATGACTATACGAGGCTTTGGGGGACATTCAAACATAAACCATAACATGGTAACTTTCTATTTTTAATAAATCTTTTTGTGATGGCTAACTGCAGTACTATCTTTTAGATCTGATACTCTGTACTTATCTTGATTCATCCAGCTGTGTATACATTAATCTCTTGGGTATCTGTTTGAATTTGTTTCATGGATTCCATTTCTTTCCTATGTTGGGCATAGATGGATGGACCTCCATAATTTTCTTTTCTTTTTTGCGGTACTGGTTATTGAACTCAGGACCTTGTGCTTGCCAGACAAGTGCTATTCTACTGAGCTATCTCCCCAGCTTCAAATATATATATCTGACTTGTAGTGATTCTCATGGTTTGCAGCCTTCCAAGCACTGGGATTACAGGTGCACACCAAAAAAAATCAATCTGTGTCCACTCACTGAGAAAGTCTTTCAGTTTGGTCTTTTTTTTTTTTTTTTTTTTTTTTTTTACTTCTGCTGCTACCATTCAGATGGATGGCTTCTAATTTCCTCTGTCTTATCCCTGTGACTTATTGGAGGTCTGGGGTTGCATTTTGTTTCTGTACCTTGTCATTTTCTATTTTTTAAAATTTTGTTTGTTGTATAAAATGGTTATGGTAGGTATCTTTGTTACTAGTATTGAGGCTTCCCTAGAAAATGTGAATTCTTCAAAGGTGTGTTCTAGTTGTAGTTGGTTGTTGGTTTTTGTGTCTGTCCCAAGATCCTACCTTCCTAATATTAGGAATGAGAAATTTCTGTTTTTCTCAGCTCACAGTCCTTTAGTACTCAACTGTGGTGATGATTATGATCCTAAACCATCAAAATATTGTCATATAAGGAATAATAATAACTGATTACAACAGGTATGACACTCTGCCTAAAGTACAGGTTTTTTTTTTTTTTTTTTGCAGAACTGGGGATTGAACTCAGGCCCTTTCCCTTGCCAGGCAAGCACTTATTCTACTGAGCTATCTTCCCAGCCCCGCTAAAGTACAGTTAGTCATAACAATAGCATCAAGTAGATCTTAGAAACTGACACTTTGCAAAGTATTAATTAGTTATCTTTAACTATAGGAGCAAGATCTGAGGTTGTACAATGAAATTCAACATAAGGAGCCTGAATGCTGTGAGTTTTTCTTAATGGCATGACTTTACCCTAAGTGGGGGGATTTTAACTGGGATAGAGGACAAAATACATAGATAATTGAAGAGAATTTTTGCTGAAGCAAGGCTGAAGGACAAAGACTGATCACCTAAGCTTTGGCAAACTGGATATGAGAACAGGAGAGAAAGAGTTAGGATGAAAAGAAAGTAATATTGAAGTGAACCAGAAAGACTAGAGATGATGTTCTTTCACATGAAAAAATAAAAAAATTCAAGGACAGTTGAGGAAACAAAAAAGCTGAACAAAACAAAACAATGGAAGTAAAAACCTGAACAACCAAAAATTTTAAAAGATAGAAAAGGGAAAACAAAATAAGCAAACAACAATAATAGCAAAAACAAAAGCACAGAAAAACCCCAATAAAATTCCTCTTGTTGCTCAATTCTCTGGTAGTATCAAGGTCTGAGCGTAGACTCATGCTGGGTAACACCACCAAGTGTGCTGTGGTGTTATTGCTGGGTGTGGGGCTGATCTTGGACTCTGAATGTGGAGGCTGCCGTTAGTCTTCAGCCAGCAACATTCTGTATGTCCCTTGGTGGCCTGTCTAGGTCTCCTTACCCTGTGTGTCTGCATTCTTCTCCCAGTTACTGTGCTGCCTTCAGACAGAGATAGCCCCAGACTGGTGCAATCCCTGTACAATGGGTCTGTCTTGGGCCTTGTACATACAGCCTCCTGTGTTTCACCCTTCTGGGTCTGTCTCTCCTGCTCAGAGCAGGATGGGGGAGTGCTGACTTCCCACTCTTAGTCCTGCTTTGCCCAAGGCAACTTAAATCTCACAACCAGTTCCCAAATCACTTAATACTTGTTTATTTGGCGGTACTGAGAATACCTTCCTTTTCACTGAGCTACTTCTGAAACCCTTCTGTAGAATTATAGATAGGGTCTCACTAAATTGCTAAGCTGTGCAGCTTGGATAGAACTTTCATTTTCCTGCCTCAACCTCCTGGGGTGTTGAATTATAGAAGTGTACCACCACACTAGGCTTAATTTAAGAAAAGGCTTTTAGTGAAGATGCTGGTGTAGTTAGGAAATGAAAGATTTGTATATTGTCCAGTATGTCATTTGTTCAGGTAGTGCTTTTTTTTCCCACCTTTTAGCACTTTTCATTCGAGTCCAGGGTTATTAAGTATTTCATTTAGCTGTCATAGCCCTTCAGTCTTCCTTAATAGTTCCTCTGTCTTGATTTTCATGATTTGGACATATTTAAAGAACATTAGGTAATTATTTTACTTATTTATTTTTTAATCTTTTTATTTATTTTGTACAGAATCTTCCTACACAGCTCAAACTCATAGCGATCCTCCTGTCTCAGCCTCCCCAGCACTGGGATTACAGGCGTGCACTGGCACCATGCTCAGTTTTGATGGCCAGCTCAGTGCCCAGGGCTGGCATGGCATGCAGTAGTGGGGATTGAACCCAGGTCCTTGTGCTTGCTAGGAACTTAAACCACTAAGCTATCTCCCCAGCGCTAGCTATTTTAAAACACATTGACCAGTTAGATGATGTATCCCTTCCTAGAATGCTGCTACAGGTTACATGTCCTTCTCAAACTTTAAAGCTGCATGTATGGGAGGTCCATCTTCAGGTGGCCAGTGTTCCCAGTTAAGGGTTTATCTAATGTTTTTTCCTACATTATTGATTTTCTTTCTTTCCACTTGCCTGCCCAGCTATCTTGGCCCTTGTTAAATCTTTCCCTCCTATTTTAGCAAATACAGGTATGCCTCCTGAGCAAGTCATTGCCGCAGAGATTTCAAGGGGGTGATTTTGGACCTTGTAGCTCCCTCCCCATGCTTCCAAACTGTGTCTCATCCTTTACTGTTCATGTCAGGCATGCTCAGTCACTTTTGTCATAGTATTCCTGATTTGTGTTTTAATCTAAAATTTAATCTACAATCTATTTAATTGTATTTATCAATTTTACTTATCCTCAGTTAGACCAAACCAGAATTAGGGCGCATTAGATTGTTTTATGAAAATAGATCCTATAAGTAAGTAATTTATTGATTAATCAAACGTTTGTATTGGATTATTAGCTTCAGTTTTTAAATTTCATGTTAAATTTAAAGGCCTCCTTTTCTCCCTCTCTCCCTGTAACAGTCTTTATGTAGTCAGGCTGGCCTCCTGTGCATCTTGAGTCCTGGGATTACAGGTTTGTGTCACTTTCTCTGGCTTATACTCCTTTCTTTTTACAATGTTCTAAACTTTCATTGATTTTGGTTATTTTCACTGCCTGAGTTATTTTCTTTAAAAAAAAAAAAAAAAAAAACTCAGCCCATTTGGGTGTGTGTATATAAAAACAATATAAATTATCTTTTTAGATTAAACATTTAAGTAGGAAGTAATTTCTAGATGCAGACACATCAATTTTTATGAATGATAGTAAAGCTATTAAATTTCTAAGTCCCTTATTTCACTCAATTAAAAATTTGTGTCTTTAAGATTCTTGGTTACCAGGGTAATTGTGCATATTGTATGTATTGATCAAATCAAGATTACTAATATTTCCCTTTCTTTATCATTTATGTGTGGAGCCTTCAAGCTATTGTCTCCTACTTCATAAAACATGTACCAGTTTATTGTAATCTATAAAAGCTTATTTATTCCTTATGTGTTCTGGTACTTGTTATCTAATTCTTAAAGGAGAAGATATAATAATTGTAAATATACAATGCAGGTAGTGCCATAGGATCCAGTTGTATGAGTCTCTATCGGAGGATCAGTTTTTAGTAGAACATTTGACCTGAAGTCGGAAGACCTGGATTTAAAGTTAATGTTTTCCATTTTTAGTGTTTGATTTTTTTCAAACTGATTTCCTCAAACCTTAGTTTCTTTATTTCTAGAAAGGTAGTAATACTTGCTTGATTTGTGAGGTTCTTAATAGGTGTTGTACTTGCAAGTGATTTCTTATTTTTTTCAACATTGAAAATGATTTCTGAACTAATATATTAACTAACACTATTTGGGAACATTGGTGAAAGTTTTGCTGAGATGGTGACCTGTTAGTGTATGTGTTGCTGAAGTGAGCACAAGAGATAATGACATTTTAGATCTTAAAAGCTGAGAGTGCTTTTGCCATGTGGAAGAAAGGGAGTTATTAAGGAAGAGTATGTAAAAACCAGAGAGAGTTTCAAAAGAAGATGTATGTTGAGATGATACAGAGATTTGGGTCACAGAATTCTGTAGCAGGTGGTAATAGTTAATTCATGGGACTAGGTGAGATCATCTAGGCAGAACTTGTTAGAAGACAAGATGGTTTAAAACCCATTTAATCTCCCTCTGAAGGGAAGAACTGGGAAGCCTGAAACCTGGAAGAAGGTTGAAAAGAAGAATTATTGAGAGGGGAGGAGGCAGAGGAAGAGGAGGAATAAAAATAGGTTTAGGATGAGAAGAGGGAGGGGGAGGTGTGCTAGCAGGAAAGGTAAAAGGGAGTAATTTACTGTACTGTAATGGGAGTTCTGAAGTGAGAATAATGGAATGAAGGCTGTAAAGGCCTTTGGCTTTAACAATTAAAAAGTTAGCACTCAGTAATTTAGCAGTGTATCTTCTGAAGCATTATTAACAAGTAACCATACTCTTTGATGAAATTGGACTGGAATTTTTGTTGGATTCACAGAGCTAGTTTAGACACCAACAAAGGGTTGAATGTTTTTCTGTTGTGTATGTACATTTGTGTATTTTCATTGCATTAATAAAGCCTAATTTATTTTTAACTTTTATCTGTTGTCAACTTTATAGTATCAGCTGTTAGCTTTTAATATCAGTGTTTTTTCAGTGGGATCCATTAGGAGACAAACTCCACTATCTGTGGTTTGTATGCAGTTATAGCAACTCAACTTTATTTTGCTGTTTTTATCTTCTTTTAGGAAGGGTAACTAAGTGAGTTTAAGATGTAAGAGGATTGTCTAGAGTGGGCTTTGTTCAGATCAGAATAAACCAACTTGAAGTGTTAGAACTTTATTAATGCTTTATTTTTGACGTCTCAGAGGTATTGTTTCTTTTGATGTTCTATCAAACTTTTTTGATTGCTTCTACCTTTTATTGATATTTAATTTTAAATGGGGTTTGTATCATGTTTTTATTTTTCACTTAGCACTTTTTGATGGTTCCAGTTGTTCACAATTCACATCTTGCTCTACTCTTTTTACTTTTCCTAGTATTTCTCATGGATGCCTTTTCTGTGTTCTCTGGTTATCTGGTCACTCAGTGAATATTCTTTGAACGTCGTTTTCACACATTCATTCAGGATTAAATGATATAATTTAGGTGAGGATGATTGGCAAAGTACTTGGTTCATAATTTTTTCTTAAATATATTCAGGTGATTTTACTGTATACTGTGATTCAGATTCTACTAACATTTTTGTTAAAAATGAAGGCTGGGGATGTAACTCAGGAGTAGAGTTTGAGCTTAGTAGATACCTGGTCCTAGGTTCAATCTTTAGCATCCAACAACAGAAAAAAGAAGCATGGTTAATTCAGTGGATGTTATACTGAAAGAAAATCTGGCCTAGCATCCTTCTTTATTATAGCATCACTCTGAGATTTTTGATTTTTTTTTTTTTTTTTTTTTGCAGAACTGAGATTTTTGAAATTACTGTAATTGCATGTGGGTCTGGAACAGCTGTTTTTATGGCACTGCTTGGTGTTCGTTATGTTTAGGATTAGCTGATATGGAACTCTCATGTGGTTGTTGAATGAATGCTACAGTTAAGGCTCTAAATGATTCTGTCTTTCTCCAGTGCCATCTTTTATGTATAAATTCAAGTTTTTTTTTTTTTTTTTTTTTTCTTTTTGGTACCCGGGATCAAACTCTAGACGTTGCTCTTGCAGGCCGTTGCTTATGCCGCTGAGCTATCTCCCTGGCCCAAATTCAAGTATCTTTTAAAAAGTATGAATAGTTCATTGTTCTTGAATGAAGAGCTTTTGTTTTTTGTTTTTGTGTAGTGCTGGGTATCAAACCAAGGATCTGACTTCTGCCACAAGCAATAATATCATCTTTATCTTCTTGTTAGGAAACTTAGAATTTAGTTGGCAAGGTAAAGCTAATGTGCACTAGCCCTTAGTGATTTCCATAGTACAAGGTTGCACATCTGAGCATCTTTACATTCCAAAGATTTAAATCCCTGCATTCTAATAACTCTGGTTTTGATTGTTGATCTGTCTTGTTAATATTGTTTCACAGTTTGAGATTTATGTTCCATAGGTCTAGATCTGGACAATGTATTTGCATGCCGCAGGTATAAGTTGGAGCCTACTGGTCTTATTTATAAAGGGCTTGTTAGGCAATTTTAATGTTTTATTTCTCTTTAATTTGGTAAATGTCAGTGTTTTTTCCTGTTACAAAGGAAAGTATTACATATTAGTATCTGCCTTTTCTATTCTAGGTAGATAAGTTAAGATTATTTCAGTAGTACAGTGGATTTCTCGTTAATTTCTACAGTTTATGTCACATTAAATAAGATTATTTTGTAGGGAACACCAATATGATGAAATGTGCTGATAAGGGGGTCTAAGCACCTGCTTGTTAAGCACAAACACCCAAGTTCAATTCCCAGTACTGTGTGCCATGCCAGCCCTGAAACTGGGCATAGTGATACATGCCTGTAATCCCAGCTCTGGGGAGGCTGAGACAAGATCACTACGAGTCTGAACTGCATAGTGAGATCTTGTATCCAGGAATAAATAAATGAGTAGTGAAAGAAATATGCTGATAAGCAAAGTCCTGCTTTTAAAGTATTTTATTATTAATATTATTTATTTATTTATTTTTTTTTTTGGCAGAACCAGGGATTGAACTCAGGCCCTTGCACTTGCCAGGGAAGCACTTATTTTACTGAGGCATCTCCCCAGCTCCTCAAAGTGTTTTATTTTACTTGCATTTCTTCCTCAAGCAGGGTCAGTTTTGATTTGACATTTTGATAACAGCCAAAAAAAATCCATTCCTTGATATATAATGCTTTTAATATCACTGAAATTTCCAGAAACCTGAAATCCTTAAGATGTTGAGCCTTGCAATTAGCTAATAAGATGTGAGCAACTTATTTTTAAAGCTATTTAGAATTTGGAGCTGAGTGATTAACACAAAGCAGACAGATGGTTCATTGAAATGTTCTTTTTTACTGCAGAAAAGTTATAAACTTGTAGAATGACATGTATTAAAGTGAAATAATTTGACAGCATTACACTTATGTATATAAATAAATTAGTAACAAAAACAAATTGCCTACAGTACAAATTCAAAATGTAAACTGAAGAGCCCAAAGTAGACTAATCAAGAAGGAAATTATTTTCCCGTATTTTGAATTATGAATAATGTTGGTATATTTTGAGACTTATGTAGCATATCAGCTGGATAGAATTCATCCACAGTGAACAATTTATTGCTCATTTGTGGGGCTGAGAATCTGTATTGCTGATAGGAACTGATGCCCTCAACGGAAGGCCTTCAGGAAACTGAGTAGCGTTGGCTATGGACAGGGCTTGTTCCAAAACTATGGGTTGACAGAGCTGTCACCCAGCTTTACTGTTAGAATGGGTTTCTACAAGGGTTTTGAAAACTTATGCCAAGAATATGGGGAACGAATTTAGGACATGAGGGTAGAAGTAAAGAATGGAGTGGTAGCTGATGGCCAGATTATGCAGGGCCCTGTGATTTTAGGAATTTTGCAGTTTATTCTGAATAGAAATGAATACTTTGAAGCTTTTTAAGCAGAGTGGATACAGTATGATTTAGAAGGTAGTGACTTTTAAGTGCCAGTAGTATGGCTAATAAATTTTAACATTAAAGTGAACTATAAAAATACTTTATTGTAGTAATAAATAGGAAGGCCTTCTGCATTTAGGCTGTTTTTGATGCTGAGGATTAACTAGTAGAGCTTATATTGTAGTGGGAGGAGGATAGTCAGTAAACAAGCCAATATTTGGTCATTTGTTATAAGACAAAGCTCTGGGTGGGGTGAGGAAAGGAAAGAGAATAGGATTAGGGTGTGGGTTGGGCTGGAATTATAGTTACAGGGTGAGGAAAATGATCTGGAGCATTAGCAGACTCATACCTGAAGGAGGTGAGTAAGGTTTGTGCAGTCTGGAATTCATGCTCACTCATGAGGAATAGCAGGTGCTGAGGCCCAGAGTCAGAACAATATCTGATCAACAAAGTGTGTGGCTGAAGTAAACAAAAAAGGACTATAAATTGGAAGCTCTTTAGGTCAGAAAGGGTGATAGGGACCAGATATAAGGAACTTCAGATTTTACCCTGAGTGATAGGAATGTCCCTGGGAGGTTTGAGTTGAGTGAAACAACCCAATTTACCTTTTAAAGAATGGCCTTGAGCCAGACACAGTGGCATATACCTGTAAATCTTGTCTACCATTGAGACAGAAGGACTGAAAATTCAAGGAAAAGTAACCTAAGCAATGTAGCTAGACCCTGTCTCAAAAGAGGGGTGTGTGCTTGGATGTTTGGATGCACGTAAGAAAACAAGCAAACATAAATGACAAGAACCACTTTGCCTCCTGAACTAGGAGATTACTGATCTGAAGCAGGGAGACTATTTTTCAGTATCCTAGGCAAGAGAAACAGATACTTAGACAATACTTATGGTAGTAGAGAGAATTGTTTGAATTCTGGGTAGATTTTGAAGGCAAAGATTTGCTGATCATTTGGATGTGCTATGTAAAAGAAAAAGATATTGAAGGTAGGCACAAAGTCTGCTTCCTGTGCAGCTAGGTGTTTGGGATTGATGAAAATGAAGATTGTATGTATATTTTTTTAAGTGGGAAAGGACCAGGAGCTTGGGCATATTAAGCTTGAGATGCTGATAAGTATCTTTCTACTTTTTTTTTTTTTTCTATGTATGTATTTGGTACAGTGTCTCACTATGCAGCTCGGACTCCCAGTGCTCGTCCTGTTTTCAGCTTCCTCAGCGCTGGGATTATAGGCATATGGACAAGTGTTCCTTTTTCCCCACAGCCCTTCCAGCATTTAGTACTGGTTGATTTCTTAATGACAGCCATTATTTTTGGAGTGAGATAGAATTTCACTGTTTTAATTTACATCTCTTGAATGATCAGTGATGTTGAACATTTTTTCATATATTTATTTGTAATTTACATTTCATTTGAGAAGTATGTTTTTGTCTCAGATGCCAATGTTTTGATTGGATCTTTGAGTTGGGGGCTCTTATTATTTTATTTTTTGATGCTTTTAACTTTTTAGGGAGATATTTAGAAGGGGAATAGCTGGGTTGAATGGAATTTCTAGTTATAGTTTTGGAGGAGAATCCATACTGAATTGATTGTATGAGTTTGCACTCCCACCATAGGGGAAAAGGATTCCTTTTTCCCCACAGCCTTTTATGTTGGTTGATTTCTTGGTGATTGAATCTCAGTGTTCTTGAATAACCAGTGATGGTGACCATTTTTTCATTCATATTCATATGTGTGTGTGTGTGTGTGTATATATTTAATCTTTTTTTGTTTTTTAGGATAGTGTCTACAGGGCCTCACTATGTGGGTAGGAGCAGGGCTGGTGTGGCAGCCGAAGCAGGCACTTTAATCCACTGAGCTGTCTGGCCAGCTCTAAAGTTCTTCATATATTCTAAATATAGTCCTTTGTCTAGGAGTAGCTGGTAAATTTTTTTCCCATTGTGTGGGCTATCTCTTTACCATGTTGGCGATTTCCTTTGCTGTGCAAGTGCTTTTTAATATGATGTTATCACAGTTATTGATTCTAGTTTTTCCTGTCTAATGAGTTTGTTTTTTTTCCCCCCTGTATTTTAGGGAAGGGTTTACAGGTTGTTCACTACTAGATTGGACTCTAGTGATCTGCCTGTGTACAGCCTCCCAAGAGCTGGCATTACAGGTGTGTACCACTATGCCCAGTCTCAGTTGCTGTCTCAGTGCACCCCAGGGGTGGGGCTGGCATGGCAGGCCCCTGGCAGGCCCCAGGGATCAGCACCCTCCCCTTTAATCCACTGAGCTATTTGACCAGCCCTTAATGAGAGTTTTGTTGTTAAAGTCTTTGCTTACACCTATATCTTCAACAATTTCACCTATCCCAGCAGATTAAGTGTTTCTGTTTTAATATCTAGAAATTTGATCCATTTTGATTTTAGTTTGATGCCTGATGAGAGATAAGGGTCTGTGTATAATCTTTGGCTTGTGGAAAGCCACTTTTCCTAGTACCATTCATTAAAGAGTGTTATTTTTGTTCCATTGAAGGTGTTTGGGCCTGTGGTTGAAGATAAGGTGACTCAATGTATTTGGAGTTGTTTTTGCATCTTCTAATCAGCTCCTTTGAGTTTTAGTTCTGTCCCCCTCCCCCAGTGCCAGGCTGTTTTTATCATAATAGCTTTGTAGTATAATTTCAAGTTGGGTATTTTAAGGTCCCGTCTTTTGCCTTTGTTTTCCAGAATTGCTTTTGCTATTCTAAGTCTTTTTTGGTTCTATGTAAGTTTTAGGATCATTTTCTCTAGTTTTGTGAAATATGCTTTTGGTATCTTAATTGGTTTTACATTATATATTTGTATAACAGCTTTGGAAGTATGGCTGTTTTCAATATGTTGGTTCATCCTATCCCAGGAACAGGGAATATCTTTCTATTTTCTGATCTCTTCTATTTCCTTTTTCAGAGTAGGTAGTTTTCCATAAAAAAGTCCTTTACTTCTTTGTTAGATTGATTCCTAAGTTTTTTATTTTTGTTGATGCTACTGTGAAAGGTGTTTCCCTCATTTCTCTCTCATCCAGTTTGTTATTTATGTACAGAAATGCTATGGTTTTTTGAGTGTTGACTTTGTATCCTGTTGTGTTACTGAATTTGGTTATTAATTGTAGGGGTCTTTTGGTGAGCTTTCTGGCTTCTTCTGAGTAGAGTATCATGTCACCTGCAAATGATAAGTTAACTTCTTCCTTTCCTATCCTTATAATTATTTTTTGTCTTTTCTAATTGCTCTAGCTAATGTTTCCAGAACTATAGTGAACATCTTTGTCTTGTTACTAATTTTCAGTTTTTGTCCATTGGTATGATATTAGATGTTGGTTTGTCATCAGTAACTTTAACTGATTGAGAAAAAGACCTTCTATCATAATTTTATGTAGGCTTTTTTATGTTGTGAATGTGTAATGAACTTCATCAAATGTTTTGTTTGGATCTGTTGAGGTGATTGTATAGTATTTGTCTTTGATGTTGTTATTTTGGTATAATGATGTATTTATTGATATGAATATGTTCCCTGGGATGAATTCTACTTGGTTGTGGTATATGACCTTGATTTCCTACGTTCCGTTTGCCAGTAGCTTACTGAGGTTTTTTGCATCTGTGTTAATTAGAGAGATTAGTCTATAGTTCTCTGTTTTGGTTGGATCCTTCTCTGGTTTTGGTATCAAAGTAATGCTTGCTTCCTGGAACGAATTTGGGAGTATTGCTTCCCTTTCAATTTCATTAAATAATTTGAGGAGTAATGGCAGTAGATCGTCTTGAAATTTATTGTAGTATTCAGCAATGAATTTGTCAGGAACTGGGCTTTTCTTTGTTGATAGTGTTTTCTTTATTTCGTAACATTTTATTGACTGATACTGATCAGTTGTTCCTTTGGCCCTTTTGATTGATAATTGCATGAAGTTAAGTATTTTTTTTGATAAGGCTGCACGACATTTGTCAGTTTTATTTAGTCTTTCAAAGAACCACCTCTTTTGATTCTTTGCTTATTTGTATTTTCTTTGTTGCAATTACATTAAATCTGCTTTGATATTTATAATTTCCTTCTTTATATCCATTTGGGATTTAAGTAGCTTTTTTTTCTAGAAGCTCTGTAGAAGTTTAAGGTTCAGCATGAGGTTATTGTTTTTCTGATATGGCAATTTAGCACTGCAAATTTCCTTCATAATTCTGTTTTTATTGCAGCCCATGAATGATATAGAAAATCAGCATTATTGTTTAATTGTAGAACTGATTTTTTTCTTTGATTTCATTTGTAACATATTGGTTGTTCAGGAATGTGTCATTTAATTTCTATGTGTTTATGGAGTTTTGTGCTTGCTATTATCATTAATTTCCAGTTGTGTTGCACTATGATGTGATAATCTGCATGGGATAGTTATGTTTCCTTTGCATTTACTTAAGCATGTTCTATAAGCTACTATGTGCTGTACTTTGGAGGAAGTCCCACATGCGTCTGAAAAGAATGTATATTATATTGTTATGGATAGAACATTGTAGATATACCTGTTGATTGTTCAAAGGTTTAGTTCACCTATGATATTTCTTGGTTGATTTTTTTTTGGTCCAGTTAATCTATTTGTAATAGAGGGATATTGAGTTCCCCCATTACAATTGTATTAATACTTATTTCATGTTTAATAGCAATTAATGTTTGTTTTATATAGTAGGGTACACTGCTATTCGATGTATATATATATTTATGATGGTCAGCTCTTCCTCTTGGATTGTACCCTTAACTGGTATTTGGAGACAACCTTTGTCTCTTCTGATCAGTTTTGGTTTGAAATTCACTTTGTCTGCAACTAGAATAAATAATCTTTGTTTTTTTTCTGGATACACACACACACACACACACACACACACACACACAGTTTGGCTGGCCCAGGTGGGGCTAGCAGAGCATGTGGTACTGATGATCAAACTTGGGTCTTTGTGCTTACCAGGCAGGTGCTTAGACTGCTGAGCCATCTCCCCAGCCCTCAAGTATTATTATTATTTTTATTGAAGAACAAATAGCAATGAGATAGTTTCAGGACAAATTAACAGGACAGATTCGATAAATTAATACATTGCAAAATGTTTTCGTAATGTTTTGGTGTCGTACAAGAAGAGAGTGTAGCTATATACTTACCTTATTTTTTTATAGCTGAATTATATCACAGATTCAATAATTATTACATTCTACCATGTTATCTCCCTAGTGTTGTCCATAGTACTAGAAGACAACATCATATCTTGTCCAACCACTGTTAGTGCAAATCTTGCTTCTCATAGAATTATGCAGAAGCACGGCATATTTATCCTAACTGTACTGTTTATACACACACATCATGATTCTTCCTTTGTATATGCCTTTTTTTTTTTTGTCTAGACCTGTCAAAGATGAGCACTCCATTCTCATTAAACCGATTTAGGTGCCTGAACTCGGTGACACAATCGAACACAATCCAGCATTCCACAATAATAGTGAGTTATCTGAAGAAGTTGTTGACTATAGCCACTTACAGCTCAACTTATTATGGCCCCACGTTATATACCTCATTTTATACTTTTCTGCTGAATGGTTAAGACCGAGATAGATCAAGACCTATTTACCAAAAGATGTAGATTTTGTTTCTGATGAGGTCAGTGAAGTCCCCTCAGGGTTTATCTTGTAGTCCTGTACCTTACTCTGTAGATCCTTTGTGTCATCCATGAGGATGAGTCACTGCCAGTGCTTGACCAGTTTGCTCTCTGTGAGAGCCTGAGAAAAAGTTTTCTCTCCATGTGACTCTCCCCAGGCACACTATACATCATCAATCTCTTTCCTCTGTGGCTCCATAATCTCCCTGATCAGAAAATTTGGGGCACAACTGAGTTTCATGATGTTACAGGTTCTCCTATGCCCTGGGTCTTTGCTGACCTTGAAAGGCTAGGGCCAAAATGTTGGCTGGCCTTGTAGCTCTGCTATTTCTCCAATTTTAATCTGTGAACTTAAGTTGTTAACCATCCAGAAGAAAAGCTAATTAGTACCCTGCAGCACATGCCATTCAGTTTGCCCTAACTATCTGACTCAATTTCTTTTAGTTCTTGTACATCTCTATTTGTATTTCTTCTTTTGACTTTTTATACTAGAGAGACTATACAATATTTGCACGTGTGTCTGGTTTATTTTTCTTACGAGTATATGTTCAAGTGGTATCCACTTCAATACAAATGCTTCAAGTTTATCATTCTTAATATCTTAGTAATACTCCATTGTATGAAATACCACATCTTTTTCAACTATTCCTCATGTGATGGATATCTTGGTTCTTTCCAAGATTTTGCTATCACAAATTGTGCTGCTATAAACATAGGTACACATATATCACTATGTTATTATGTTTTCAGTTCCTCTAGGAAAATTCCCAACAGGGGGTTAGCCGGCTTGAATGGGATTTCTAGTCCTACTCTTTTGAGGAGTTTCCACACTGATCTCCACAATGGTTGTACCAGTCTACATTCCCACCAGCAGTGGAGAAGTGTTCCCTTTTCGCCACAACCTCTCCAACATTTGTTGTTGGTTGATTTCCTTAAGATAGCCATTCTTTCTGGAGTGAGATGGTATCTCAGTGTTGTTTTCATTTGCATTTCACAGATGGCTAGTGATGTGGAGCATTTTTTCATAAATTTATTCGCTTCTTCAATTTCATCCTCTGAGAAGTGTGTATTCATCTCAGATGCCCATTTCTGAATTGGGTCTTTAAATTTGAGGTCCCTGTTATATGTTACTTCTTTATATATTCTAGACAGCAGACCTTTGTTTGATTGCTTGTTAGTTAGGATTTTTTCAAAACTTATGGGCTGTCTTTTCACTTTGTTGACAATTTCTTTTGATGTGTAGAAACTCCTCAAGAAGAGTTGATCCCAGTTGTTGATTCGTTCAAGTGTTTCCTGTGCAAATACATGCTTGTTCAGGAACTCTTCACCTACCCCTATGTCTTCAAGAGTTCCTCCTGCTTTCTCTTCCAGGAGATTGAGTGTTTCTGTTTTAATGTTTAGATCTTTAATCCATTTTGACTTTACCTTATGCATGGTGATAGAGCTGGGTCAAGTTTTAGTTTTTGGCATGTAGAAAGCCAGGTTTTCCAGCATCATTTGTTAAACAGGCTATCTTTCTTCCAGTGAGCTTGTTTGGCCCCCTTGTCGAAGATTGGATGGCTGAGTGTGATCGTAGATGCCTCTGCATCTTCTAATCTATTCCATTGATCCTCAGGCCAATTTGTTGCCAATACCATGTTGATTTTATCACAGTGGCTTTGTAGTATAATTTCAAGTCACGAATTGTGATGCCTCCTGCCTTGTCTTTATTGGCCATGATTGCCTTTGCTATTCTAGGTCGTTTGTGGTCCCAAATAAATTTTAGGAACAATTTCTGTATGTCTGGGATATATGTTAGTGGCAGATTGATAGGGACTGCATTAAATCCGTACAGCAATTTTGGGAGTATGGCTCTCTTCATGACATTGGTTCTTCCTATCCAGGAGCATGGAATATCTTTCCATTTTCTGAAATCCTCTATAATCTCTTTTCTTAGGGTGTTGTAATTTTCCGTGAAAAGATCTTTGACTTCCTTGGTTAAGTGAATTCCCAGGTATTCATTTTCTGGGGTGCTATTGTAAAAGGTTTTGTTTCCCTTTCAGTGTGCTTGTTATCTGTGCAGAGGAATGCAATTGACTTTTGAGTGTTGACTTTGTATCCTGCTGTGCTGCTGAATTTCCGTATCAGTTCTAGTGGCTTCTTGGTGGAATTTTTGGTGTCTTCCAAGTAAAGTATCATGTCATCTGCAAATAGTGATAATTTAACTTTTTCTTTACCTATTCTTATTCCTCTTATTTCTCCCTTTTCTAATGGCTGTTGCTAATGATTCCAAAACTATATTGAATAGGAGGGATGATAGCGGACATTCTTGTCTTGTACCTGATTTAAGAGTAAAAGATATCAGTTTTTCCCCCATTTAGGATTATATGAGCTTTTGGGTTGTCATAGATGGCTTTTATGAAATTAAGGTAGAGTCTCTCTATTCCGATTTTCTGTAGGACCTTGAACGTGAATGAGTGTTGGACTTTGTCAGAAGCTTTCTCTGCATCAATTGAGATGATCATATGGTTTTTAGATTTCAGTCTGTTAATATAGTGTATTACATTTATAGATTTTCGAATATTGAACCATCCTTGCATCAGTGGAATTAATTCTACATGGTCATGGTGTATGATCTTATTGATGATTTGCTGTATTCTATTGGCTAAGATCTTATTGAGGATTTTAGCATCTGTGTTCATGAGGGAGAGTGGCCTGTAGTTCTCATTTTTGGTTGTGTCTTTCCCTGGTTTTGGAATGAGTGTTATACTTGCCTCCAGAAATGATTTTGGGAGGACTGCTTCCTTTTCAATTTCATTGAAGAGTTTGAGGAGTGTAGGGATTATATCTTCTATAAATTTCTTGTAGAATTCAGCTGTGAATCCATCAGGACCTGGACTTTTCTTTGTCGGTGGGCTTTTTATTATGTTTCATATTTTGTTGGCTCTTATTAGCCTATTGAGAGTTGTTATATCTTCTTGGTTATGTTTTGGTAATTTGTACCTTTCGAGGAATCTGTCCATTTCTTTTGTGTCTTCTATTCTGTGAGCATAAGGATTCTCGAAGTAACTATTGATAATCTTCTGAATTTCCACTGGTTCTGTGGTGATTTCAGCCTTTTCATTCCTTATTGCATGTACTTGAATTTTTTTCTTTCCTCTTTTTGATGAGGTTAGCTAGAGGCTTAGCAACTTTATTTAGTCTTTCAAAGAACCAACTTTTTCATTTGAGGATTCTTTGAACTGTTTTCTTCATCTCAGTTGGATTAATTTCTGCTGTAATCTTTATGATTTTTTCCCATCTTTGCGCTCTGGGTTTGTTTTCCTCTTCCTTTTCTAGGTGTTGGAGGTGCAACATTAGCTTGTTTATTTGTTCCCGTTCTGTTTTCCTAATGTATGAGTTCATAGCTATGATTTTCCCTCTAAGAACTGCTTTATCGTATCCCGTAAATTCCTGTAAGTTGTGGTTTAATTTTCATTGAATTGTATATGTTGCTGAATTTCTTGTTTATTTTCTTCTGTGAACCATTGATTGCTGAGTAGGGTGTTGTTTAGTTTCCATGAATTTGTCGGGTTTTTCTGGTTTCCTTTGTTATTTAGTTCCAGGTTCATTGCACTGTGGTCAGATAATATGCATGGGATAATTTCTGTTTTCTTGCATATACTTACGCATGACCTCTGCACTAGTATGTGGTCTATTTTAGAAAATGACCCATGTGCAGCTGAAAAAACTGTGTATTCAGCTATGGTTGTGTGGAACACTGTATATGTCCACCAGGTCCATTTGTTCCAAGCTCTTGTTCACTTCTGCTACTTCCTTGTTCATTTTTGTCTGGTTGATGTATTTTTTTGAGATAAGGGGGTGTTAAGGTCTCCTGTTAAGATTCTGGTGTTAGATATTAGGTTTTTCATGTCCATTAAGATTTGTCTTACATAGTTGGGTGCTCCTGTGTTTGGTGTATAGATATTTTTGAGTGTTATGTCTTCCTCTTGAATTTTTCCCCTGACTAATTTGTAGTCGCCTTCTTTGTGTTGTTTGATCCTTCTTGGTTTGAGGTTGAGACTGTCTGAGAACAGAATTGCTACTCCTGCTTTTTTCTGAGGTGCTGGGGCATATAGTATTGTTTTGCATTCTTTGACTTTGAGTCTGTGAATGTCCTTTTGAGTTAAGTGTGTTTCTTGTATACAGCATATTGTTGGATTTTGTTTCCTAATCCACTGTGCCAGTCTATTTCTCCTAATTTGTGAATTGAGTCCATTTACATTGATGGTTATAATTGAAATGTGTTGACTTATGTTTGTCATGGTATTTACCTGCTGTTGTTTACTCCTTGTATCCTGTGTTTAATTTTCTGTCCTGTTTAGTGGGTTCCTTCCATTCTCATTTGTGGAGTTCTGGTCATTGTGGTCCCTCTCTAGAACATCTTTCAGCAGCCTGTGTATGGATGGTTTTGCCATCATGAAATTCTTTAGTTGTTGTTTGTCATGGAAGTATTTCACTACTCCATGAAACTTGAAAGAGTGTTTTTCAGTGTATAATATTCTGGGCTGGAGTTTGTTTCCATAGAGGACTTGAAGAACTCTGCTCCATGCTCTCCTTGCCTTCATGATTTTTGCAGAGAAGTCGGCTGTAATTCTGATAGGTTTTCCTTTGAATGTGAACTGCTTCTCTCTAGCAGCTTTCAGTATGATTAGTGTGTTAGGTTTCTGGGATCTTGACTTTTATATGTCTCTATGTGTTTTTACTTGGGTTGAAGTTATTTGGTGTTCTGTATGCTTCGGTTCCCTGAATGTTGGATTGTTTCCTCATATTTGGGAAGTTTTCTGCGATTACTTCCCCCAAATTCTTTTTATGTCATTTGTATTGACTTCTTCGTTCTCATTGATAGCAGTTAGTCTCACACATTATTTTTTCCTGCGTTCTCGTTGTTTTTAAGAGATCCTTTCTCACCCTTTCACTACCTGCACCAGTGTCTTCAGGATCTGAAACTCTGTCTTTGCTTTCAGTGAAACAGTTTTGTAGACTCGTGATTGATATTTTTAGTTCTTCTATATCTCTTTGATTCTGTTTCATGCGTTCTATTTCTTTTGTGTATTGCTCATTCAGGGAATCCATCATATTTTCTGATCTCCGCTATTTTTTTTAATCCATGTCTTCTTTAAAGGTAGTTATTAATTCTTTTTCTGCAGAGTTTCTTGCATATTGGGTTTCCTCTGTATATGTCCGGACTTGTTTCTGTATTTCAGATGCTATGATTTCAAAGAGTTCTTTTTTTTCAAAGAATTCTTTTTTGATTTCAGAAACTATTTCTGCTTTGAGTTCCTCATGACCTTTCTGGTGTTGTTTCTTTGCTTCACGCTTTTAATTCATATGTTGCAGCCGGAATGGTGATATCTGCACTTGTTCTGGGTGAGCATTGGTTTTCCCCCAGATGTTTCTGGATTTGATGATTTCAGATGCTATGTATTCAGATATTTCTTTTTTTATTTCAGGAATTAATTCTCATCTGAGTTCCTCTATACCATTGTGCTATTGTTCCTTTACTTCCGTATCTGTTAATTCATTTATTTCAGCTGAGCTAGTGTCCTCTGCACTTACTGGTTGACTCAAAGCTTGGGATTGCATTTTTCTCCTTGTCTTTGTCATTTTGTGTAGTACTGACCTCTGACCTTTGGTGTAGAGCTTTGATGCTGCTGTAATCTTAGTGTGTAATGAGATTCGGGTGCCAGTCTATTAAGTTTGAGATTATCCAGTTATGCCTGGCATGGATGTAGCTTTGTGTTCAGTTCCTTTTTGCTGCAGCTCCTGTGGTTCCCCTCTGTTGCTTCTTTCTTCAGCACAGCACGAACCGAACCGGGATGCAGAGCAAGTAGTGAAAATTTGCAGTATCTTGGCTGGCTTTGGGGCGAGGATCCAGAATGTTGCCCGAGTCAGCCCTAGTGTCTCAGGCAGATTGCTCTCAAGGTGGGCCAGCCTGGGCTTTGTTGGGACTGTTGGGCTCCCAAAAGTATAGTGGATGTTCTTATTCATCAGGTAGTCTGTACTGGGTCAGCCAAGCTGTGCTGGGTCCGCGGCCGGTGGCCTGAACCAGAGAAGGCTGGGAAAGGTCCCTTCAGCCCTGTGGGCCTGTCACTCACAGGCTGAGCTGCGCTGGGTCTGGGGCCACGGGGTGGGACTGGGATTGCTGGGAAATGTCCCTCAGGCGCGGCATACCTGGAGCTCTCAATCACCAGCCAAGCTGCGCTGGGTCTGAGTCGCGGGCTCAAGTATTATTTTTGAAACTCAGTTCTGGAGGCCAACATCCCTCTGACCCCAAACACAGACAAAGACCCAACTGAAAAAGGAAAGCTGTTAGCAGTCTCCTTAATGAACATATATACAAAAATCCTTATAAGATACTGGCAAGTAGATTGCAACACATTATCAAAATGATCATAGACCAAGTAGGTTTCATCCTAGGTTTGCAACGATAGTTCATTTTATGCAGGTCAACCTTAATGCACCATAGAAGCAGCAGGGACAAAAATCACATGATCCTATCAGCAGTAAGATGAGATCCCCTCCCTTTTTTTAAACAAAAAGCCAGCATTCAATCATGATAAAATACATGAGAAAAATATCTACAGTATAGAAGAACCTTTTTTCAATCTGATAAAAGCCACTTATAAGGCAATGCCGAATATCATATTAAATGATGAAAACCAGAAACCTTTAGCTTTAAAATCAGGGATAAGACCAAGTGGTCCACGGTTATCACCCTTGTTAGACATACTACTAGAAATCTTAGCCAGGACATTAGGGAAGAGAAAGAAATTTTCAAAAGTGATACATATATGAGATGAAGAAAACAAAGTACCATTATTTTCAGATTACATCATCCTCTACATAGATGAACCAAAAAATTCCACCAAAAGACTCCAAGAATTTGTAACCAAATTCAGCAATGTAGCACAATAGAAAATCAACATACAAAATCAGTATCACTTTTGTGTACCAAAAATGAACTTACTGAAAAATTAGGAAAAAAAACACCATTCGTAATAGCACCAAGAAAGATGAAATATTTAGTCATTAACCTAACAAAGGATATGAACAGCCCATACCACAAAAGGCACAGTATTCTGAGAAAGGAGACTGAAAAGAACACCAGAAAATGAATATTTTCTGCTCTTAGATAAGAAGAAACAATATAATCAAAATGGCCATCCAAAATTGATAATGATTTAGTACAAACCTGGTCAAATTATGTATAGCATCCTCACAGAACTAAAGAAAATCCTAAAATGCATGTGGAACCAGAGGAGACCCAGAGTATTGCCTCTTGAGTATAATTATAGGTGTGTACCACCACACCCACTGAGATAAACCTTGCATTTACAGTTCCATCCTTTACCTGTACCCTATCAGCCCATACTGTATTGTTCTTAGCATTTAGTCTGTGATGGGAAGGAAGGGATGGGTGAAAGAGCAGTGTTTTCAGTAGGAGATGAGGTAGATAGGAGCCATAATAATAGGCTAAAAAATAAATAGGGGCTAGACTGTTGGGGGTTAGTGTTGAAATTGAAGGTATCTGTGGGGGTGTGGTGGGCTGTAGTAGGAGGAAGGTCTGATTTGGGATTGAGGAAAGCTTCAAGGTTGTCTGAGCCTATTGATAAATTTGTGGATCTCAGAGGAGGAGAAAAAGCAATGGAGACAAGGGGATAGGTAAAATAAGGACAAAAACTATAGAATAGGAAAGACAATAGGTTAATATAATAGAAGATAACTGAGTGAGAACAAAATATAGGAAAAAAGACATGTTTAAAAAGTGGAAGAAGCAGGGCTAGCCAGATAGCTCAGTGGACTAAAGTGCCTTCTTAGGCAGAACACAGCAGCTGGGGTTTGATTCCTGGTGTAGTGTGCCAGCCCTGCCCCTGAGGTGCGCTGAGACAAAGATTGAGGCTGGATGTGGTTATGTGTACCTGTAATCCCAGCGCTTGGGAGACTGAAAATAGGAGAATCACTACAAGTCTGATCTGTGTAGTGATGTCCTCTAGACACTCTATACCTTGTAATAAATACATTAAAAGGAAGAAAAAAGTGGAAGAAGCAATTAAAAATAAGAAAATAGTTTAGAAAAGAAATTAGAATTAAAGAGGAATAGGGAAAAGAGATGAGAGAAAGAAAATAATCTACAAGATCCAAAAAAGAGAAAAGTAAGAAAAAAATGTAACCAAATCTGGTGAGAACCCAGACTGAACACTCTAGCAAGAGAAGATCTATATAATTGCCCCATCTGTTAAACCATGAAGTCCAGACTCCACACCGATCCCTTCGGTACACCCATCCATTCACTTCTACTCTGTAGCGAGGGGTAGTATTTTCTTTTAACACAAAACAGGGTATGCTTTGGACACACTTCAGTGCAATCTTCTGTCTTTTTCCTGAGATCTGACCAAGTCAGTTAATTTAAAGGAGAGGAAAATGTGAAATGATTTTTCTGATACAGAACTCTTTTACCTTCTAATGTCCTGTGACTACTGCTTCCCTTTGTGTTGGGCAGAGCTCAGTGTTGCTTCATATATTTTCTGACTGGTTTGTTCCTCAACCTCTGCCCCACCCTAAATGTCTTTACCTTTGTGTTCAAGTGCTAAACTGACCCTGACTCAAGAATCCCCCTTTCCAGCCAGCAGAAGTCTCTGGCTTAGTTTACCCCCCTCACTACCCCCAAGTGTAGTAGTGGTCATTGTTTAGGATTTGCTGATGACTGTTTTTTGCAGTCTTTCTGGAAACAGCAGGGAAGCCCTCATTTTGGACCAACTGATGAGTCTGCTTTGTCTACTGTCTCCAGGCTTATGACCTGTGATGTGTGGTGGATCCCTGTGCTTCATTGGTTGCCTGTATGTATGGGGGTCCCCTACCCAGTATTAGGGTGGTATTGGGGAGAAGAGACTAGTGTGTGCTTTTCGGCCTAGGAGTGCTGCCTCCAGAGTGCTACTTCCTTTCCTTCCCTCAGGCTATGTGAGAGCTCTGGGGATGGCTGCCCCCACAGGAACCTCAGGCAGGGTGCTGTGGAAAGTTACAGTTCTGCTGCTTGGCCTCTCAGTGACGTATGTTTGATTTGACGTACAGGTACCAACTTTCAGGTTACTTTTGGTTTCAGGTTGTAAGTACCTCTACCCATTCCAGAGTACTTATATTTTTGGCAAATCTTTGAATGTCTTTTGTGTGAGTTTTCTAGTCAGCCATGTTGGATTAACAGATTGGTTTCCTGAAGGCTGGTGGATACGCAGTTAAACCTTTCTTTAAAGGGAGTACTGTATCTGGTTGAGGACCTAGAAATCAGATAATTTTTGTTTATATGCTCCCTTTTTCCCCACCCTGAGCCACATAGTGAGATCTTCTTTCATAAACAAAAACTATAAAAATGGTCTGAGGCAGTTTGGCAAATAGTATATTTATTTTGTATTTGAAAAATTTAAAACCACATGTGGAAATAGACTGATCGTTAAACAGTGACTATTATTGTACATAAGAATTATTTTATAACAGCAAGCTTTAAGATTATCTTGTAAACTCAAGTGATTTGGACTTCTAGATTCTGTGGTTATCAGGTAAGAACTGGTGGGACCTTTTACTTTCTAGACTTACCTAGCTGCCTCAGGAAACTAGGTGGGCCTTGAGACTTTAGAAAAATGGTTGTATAAACACATAACATGGAAAAAAACCAAAAGAATTTTGATTGTGCTGACAAGAAACCATATAATGTGGAGTTTGGTAGTGTTGTGTATTTACTTTTTTTGTGCAACAGCTCTCCAGGTTTCTTTCCTTCTGTAACAGTACTATTTGATTTTTTTTTTTTTTTTTTTTTTTTTTCTTTCCGGAACAGGGATTGAACTCAGGCCCTTGTGCTTGCCAGGGAAGTGCTTATTCTGCTAAGCCATCTCCCTGGCCCCATACTGTGTGAATTTTATGTTTTTTAGGTTAAGAAAATTTAATCTAGCGCTGGCCAAATAGCTCAGTGGATTAAAGTGCCTCCAAGCAGTTAGTTCGATGCCCAACCCGGGCCACTGTCCTGGCCCCGCCCTGGTGCATGCTGAGACTGCAATTGTGACTGGGCGTGGTGGTGCGCCCCTATAATCCCAGCTCTTGCAAGGCTGTAAACAGGCAGATCACTACTGTTCAATGTAGTAGTGAGACCCTTAGCATCCTGTAGAAAGAAAGAAAAAAAGAAGAAAATTTAACCTAAAGATTTACTGGGGAAAAATAATAAGAGTAGGAATAGTTCCTGAGAGACAAGGGAGAGGAGTGTCCCAAATTTGCCACCTTGTGGATTTTTAAAAACTGAATATTTTACTCAGATTTTCAAGTGCCTCATGGACAAAGCTTATCTGAGGTAGACTGCATGTTGTTTTCAATTCCCCACACAAAAGGCTGATCCAAACTCCTAAAATGGAAAATTTACCTTCTGTTGTCTTAGAATGTTCTGTTTTTAAAGAATTTAAAGAGTAATCTAGCTTTGAGTTGGCATCTTAGTAATACAGTTGTAGGAAACTTATATTTGCTGTAGTTAGTGAATTTCCTAGAGAAAAATCTAACCCTAATACTGAAATTTGATGCATAGATTCAGAGTTTGGCTGGTCTGTGTTTGTGCCCATCTGTTCCTGTGGCACCATGCCCATTGTTATGGTGGCAAGCCAGTAGCACTGGGGCATGTGAGCCAGCAGGATGGAGTGTGCCATTCTGTATACTAATTAATTTTGAGCTGATGAATCTACATGAGATAGTGTTAACCAAATATAAAGTAATGTCAGTGAAAATAAAATTTCTTTTGACTTATGCAGCAGTACATCACAGATGTTTTAGACTACCATTGAGAATAACTAGAATTAGTATTCCAGCAATCAGTTTTCTTTACATAAAAATTTTGAGTTAAAAAAATGAAGTAATTTTTCTTGTAGATTTTCTTAGAAAGTGGGGTGATAGTATAAATTGTGGAATTCTTTTTTTTTTTTTAGACTCCAAAACTCCATTTTGTTAGTGAACATACAAAGCCCTTTCCTCGTAGGGAAAGTCCTGTCCCCCCTCTCCAGGGACACAGGTGTGTCTTTTCCACAGATCCCACATTTTTCTTCTACCAGTACTTCCCACTAAGACTAAAGTGTTTGTAGAGATAGCTAATATGTTTTTTAAGGTTGTGCAAGTCATCGATGAGCATTGTATTTCCAACCTTTTTCTTCTTTTGTATACATCGCTGCAGTTCATTTCCCTTCCAGCGTTGAAGCCATAAGGGTCCCATGATCAGGTCTTTGGGGTGTTTTTCAAAGTATCCTAGATCACAATATTGTGATATACTCCGAACATTGCCCTCTTCTCATTCCAGTGATAAACTACTTTGGGGGGTGACAGGGTGAGCCTTATATGGGACAATCCTGTAACACTCAGGGAGAAGTTTCTGCAAGCCATGGTCACCAACCCCCACAGGCACCTTCCAACCCTCTAAAAGAGGGCCCCTGCCATTTTGCTCTAGTCTGAATGTGGATCGGGCATGGCTTTCAAGGAGATGACAAAGCTAGGCTTTACATTAACTTTCTAAATTGTGGAGTTCTTAACTACAAGGTATTATCTTGTAGTTCTACAATACAGTCTTAATCCTTCATATTCAAATTTATATTAGATATTGATAGAGTAGTAAATGAAGATTGCTGGATTTTAAAAAAAAACCTCCTGGTCTGAGGACAAAGCTTGGTAAGGGCAAGGACCTGGGTTCAATCTCTGGTACTGCATGCTGTGCTGGCCCTGTGCCAAGCTGACCACTGAAACTGGGTGTGGTGGCCAATACCTATAATCCCAGCGCTGGAAAGTCTGAGACAGGAGGAACACTATAAGTCTGAGCTGTGTAGTGAGACCCTATACCAAAAAAAAAAAAAAAAAAAAAAAAAAAAAAGATTTAAAGAAATAATGAAAAGAATAAAACTCTAGTTTAATTCTTTGCTTTGCAGGTCTTTTTTGTTCAGTGATTATGTACATAAAAGCTGTATAAGTTTAAAATTTCTTTTATGTTTGTAATTCTCTAATCCTATGTCACTCTTATTTTCTATGCCTCAGTTTCCATATCTATTAGTAAATAATAGCCATCCATATATGTTTTGTGAAGTACTTGGTCTCTGAATAAAAGATAGTAAGCAAGGAAATAAGACTATGTTAGCACTTTTGTGAAACAATACTTAGATGGTCAAATAAGTTATTTGTTATAAATATATGCATAATAATGATAAATTAGTGTTAAATTGGTTAATACAAAGAGGGTATAACTTCCATTCCCCTACTCTCAGAGATAATTAAAATGAACATCAAGAAGATGCAGTAGGGCTGGGGAGATAGCTCAGTGTTCTAAGTGCCTGCCTGGCATGTGCAAGGACCTGGGTTCAATCCCTGGTACCGTATGCCATGCTGACCCAGGTGCGCTGAGCCGGCCATGGAAACAGCATGGTGGCACATACCTGTAATCCCAGACCTGGGAGGCAGAGTCAGGAGCATCACTAGGAGACCAAGCTGCATACTGAGACCCTATACCAAATAAATAAATATATAAATAAATAAATGAATGAATGATTAAAATAAGTAGTATTTAAAAATGAAAGGATTTTACATGCACACACAGGTACACTCAATTTTCTCTTTTTTTTTTTTTAAACCAGGGATTGAATGTAGGACCTTGCGCTTGCCAGGCAAGCACTTATTCTACTGAGCCATCTTCCTGGCCCCAATTTTCTCTGTATCTTGATGTATCTTGATTTTTCATTTTATCTTGCAAATCTTCATTTCAAACATTTTAAACCACTTCATTCTTTTTAACCACGATATATTTCCTTGTATTTTTATTTAATTAGCCCTCTTTTTGAAGCACATTTAAGTGATTTTACTTTTTGTCAGTTATAAGTAGTACTGCAATATGAATGTTTCACATTCTTATATAAGCAGTACTACTATAATGAATTCATTTATAGGAAAAACTCCTAGAGGTGTAATTGCAGATCAAAAGTATTTTATATTCTAAAATATGATAGTGCAAGGGCCTGAGTTCTATCCCCAGTTCCTCCAAAAAAAAAAAAAAAGAAAATATGATAGATACTGCTAAATTACCTCTGTGGGTTACACTAAGTTTCTCCTGACCACTGACAGTAAAGTGTTTTCTTCTTACCTTTGCCAATAGTGTACCATCAAACTGAATGGTTACCAACGATATAGGTACAAAATGTTTTTACACGGAGTTCTTATACTGCACATACATATTCCTACTGTACACATGTGTTCTTACTAATATTTATTGGTCTAGTTTTTCCATAAAGTACTTTTAAACCAATTAATAGTTTACCCTGACCTTCACTCAGGCAGTGCCTTTGTTTACATACTGACTATCTGAGGCATCACATAGGCAGGTGTCATTTCAACCACTCAGTTCCTGTATTGAATAACTTTGATTAGAATTGTTTTTGCCCTTTTTTTTTGGTGGACCCGGGGATTGAACTCAGGCTCTTGAGCTTCCACTGAACCATCTCCCTGGTCCCTGAAATGTTTTTTGTATTTCCTGCTATTTTATAAAAATTAACAAAAATATGCATTTTTTGTCATCTTATATTTAAATAATTGGACTAGTAAGTGGTTGAAAAATGTTCTTATAAAAATACATTTTCATATAGATCAGTTTTTATTGATTAATTGCAGGCTTTTTGTATTATAAGTAAATCGTTACTTCTGTTGGGTGAATTTCAGCTTAATAAATTTATTTATTTATTAAAAGCCTCATTAGATATCTTAACTTTTTATTTTATATTATTTTTTTACTTTTTTGTGGCCAGCTCAGACCACCCTGGGGGCAGGGCTGGTCAGTATGTGGTGCTAGGGGATTGAACCACTTCCCTGCGCTTTGCCTAAGCTTGCCTAAGCAGATGCTTTAGACCACTGAGCTATCTCCCCAGCCTCTCAACTTAATTTTATGTATCTTTCAACTTAGTTTATATTATTTTATGTGTGTGAAAAAATTTAACGATCTTTGTTCTTTTTTTTCTTTTATTACTTCTGAAACTTTTCTGGTCTTTTACTGTTTTAAATAAAATGACGTTTTTCTGTTATAGTTCTTGTAATAGTGAAAAACAACTTCTTCCCTGTCCCAGACTTCTTACCTCAGCATGTATAAACTCAGCTACATCAGTAGTTCTGAGTTGTGTTTTAAAACTTTATGGACAAAGTAGTCACTTTCTAAATGTGCCTAATTTCCTCACCCCAAGTGGGACCTACTTCCTGCTACCTAGTAAGAAACCAAGCTGAGGGTATTGAGAGTGGGTGGCAAATTTGGAGACTTGTGGTATATATATGATGATATGGTTTTGAATACATGTACTCATATGTGTACATAGATGATGTCTTTCTTATTCTTAACTTTTATCAGGGCCATGAACACTTTTGGGAATACAGTGAAAATTAGAATTTTAGTATGTATACTACCTTGCTTTCATTCTTTCGGTGAATATTTACTGTTTATATATTAGGGATCTTTGAGGAATTTAGTCTGCTTGAGAAAACACCCCTGGTGTCACTTATAGGCCCTTTATTGGCCTTTTGTGTCTTCATATACAGACTTATAGAAAGAGGTCTTTTATGATTGCCCAGACCTACATTACTGCATTCTCTATTTTACTTCTTTGTATACTTCTTATATCATCTTTATGTTTTCCTTCCCTCCCCCACCATTCTTTTATTCCCTCATCCCAATTCACTGCTAGAGAAAAGTTTCAGAGGTCAAGGACTTCGGTGCTTAGAACATTTTCCTTATGATGTAGGGTATTGGGTCAATACATAGGCTAGTTACATATTTTTTGATGGTTTTTGTCATTTTTCTTCATTAGTGTGTCATATTTAAACATGGAGAATCAGATAAGAAGGAATTATAGTTTAAGGTGGAAAGAATTTCAAGATAGAATAGATTTCAGTTATATGAATATCAGTGCAAAAGAGTAATCTGAGTATATTTACAAGATTTTGCATTGAATTTTTAAATTTAAAGGTTATTTCTAGTACTGTGGAAGAGAATGTTTAATAGAGCAGTAATGGAAAGAAAGAAGGTTACTGAGGGTTGAAGAAGTTGAGCAACATAAAAGGGCTTTCCCCTTTTAATCTTGTGAAGTGTAGGAGGAAATGCTTATTGTACTTGGAAATTTATGGTTATTATTTTGAAGAGTTAATAGATGGATGAGTGGATGGTCAAAGACCTGAGCAATGTTATCTGGAGTTATTATTTTTTTTAAGAGTAGGAGAATTTATTGGAGGGTAGGAATGGTGAATGGGGGAATAGGACTAGCTCCTGAGAGACAGGAGGGGTCCCAAATAGGTTACTTTAGAGTTTTAGTTTTTACATTTCTTGTACTTACAAGGTGAAAGCATTGTGCCAAAATTGTCAAGGTTCTAAGTGTCATCTGAGACGAGGATGGGTCCCAGCTGAACTGAAGCCTTGCTTTTGTCCACATAAACTTGCTGTGAGGCCAGTCTCTGTCTGTGTAGCACTAGAGAAAGGTAACTTCTGACTAGAGTTCCCACCTTTTTTTAATGTCTCTTCATGTTTGCAATTTACCATTTGAAATAGTAGCATGATATGAGTAGTTTCAAAGCAGAAAGTACCCAGATATGAGAACTTTTTTGGTGGAGCTTGAAAAATGTCCACTATTTCCTTTGATATTTTGATAATACCCTTTTTGCGGATATGACTTTAATGTGTATCTGATCACTAATCTGCATCACTTATCCCACTTCAGCATCACTGGATTTAAATTTCAGATACATTGTTAACCTTTTTGAGGGAAAAAGGTAATTTTGACATAAAGAAGATAATGTTTGTACTGTATATTTCAAAAACAGAAGAATGGATTTTGAATGTTGTCAGTACAAAGAAATGACAAATGTATGTGGTAGACAATGATTACCTTGATTTGAATAATACATAAAGAGTACATGTATCAAAATGTCTGCATAAACAAGTACAATTTTAGGTCAATTAAGAATAAAGATTTTAATTATTCATAACAAAAACAGGAAAAAAATCTACACTATTGAAGGGCTAAACCATGTAATGCAGATGTGTATAACTTGACCATAGATAATTTAAAGTGCCCTATGCTCTCACCTTAGTGAAGTCTTATGCAAAACAGCCATAGTGATAGAGTGTTGGTGAAAGGTGGGATTGGGGGTGGAGAATGAAGTGAGGGCTGTGAAGGGACATGCCGAAACTTTCTGAGAGATGAAAATGTTCTATGCCACGGTTCATGTACTGTTTATAAAGTTTCACACTTACTTAAAAACTCATCAAATTGTAGTCTGAGGTTGATTAATTTTCTTGTATTACTTCAGTAAAATTAAACCAAAAAAATTGATACTGTGGTGCCCTCAAACTAGTGAAGGACTTTTTTTTTTTTTTTTTTTTTGCCATACCGGGGATTGAACTCAGGACCTGTGCTAGGCACACATTTATTCTCCTGAGCCATCTCCCTGCCCTTTTTCTTTTTCTTTTGACTTGAAAATTTGTCTTGTAAACAACCCAGCTGTTCATCAGCTGAGGAATGGATAGCAGAGGTTCCTTCTTTTTTTTTTTTTTTTAATATACATTGGAGTACTAGTCAGCCATAAAGGGTAAGCTTGAGTCATTTCTAGGTAAATGCATGCACTTTAATAACATACTCTTTGAGTGACTACAGTTGAACACATGTATAAATATAGAAATATTACAGTGTTTCTGGGAGTGAGAAGCTGAAAGTATAGATGACTACTGAAGTGCAGTAGATACTACAAAATAAGAAAAACCATTTAAGGGCCAGGGAGATAGCACAGTAGAATAAGCGCTTGCGTGGCAAGCACAAGGCCCTGAGTTCAATCCCCGGTACCTCAAAAAGAAAAAAAGAAACTGTTCAAATGGGAAGGGGAACTAGGGAGGAAGAGAGGGAAAAGAAGGAACGGAAAACAATAAAAATGATAAAAGAAGGAAGAATAGAAACAAAGCTTTGTAAATAAGGAGAGGAGGGGTTGAAGGGATGGGAGAAGATATACATCATGTATGGGTACAAATTCCCTATAATAATATGATCATTATGTACATCTGAATTGTTCCAATAAACTTAATTTAAAAAATTCCAGCCCATTATGAATGGACACTTCAATGAAATATAATAAAATTATTAGAAAAATGAAATTTAAAACCATACTCCCACTTTTGTTAGATTCACTAAACATAAAATCATACAGTCAAGTTGTTCTGTCAAGTGTGCTTACTCTGAATTTCTGTACATATCTCCTGATTGTTTATTAACCAGTTTGTGATTGGTGATGGTTCTTGAACTCATCTTTCTCAGATAGTACTTTCTCAATAGTGATGCAAGTGACAGTGCTATATTGTTTTAATTTTCTCCTTCAAGTTTAATGAGTTAATTGGTTTTAGTTTGATAAAAAGTAGTTAATATAAAAACTGTAACACCTGTATTCTTAAGTGACTGGTGAAAGTTTGCTTTTTTTTTGAGGAACTTGAACTGAGGATTGAATTCAGGCCCTTGCGTTTGCCAGGTAAACACTTATTCCACTGAGCCATCTCCCTGGCCCCTAAAAGTTTGCTTTTTGATAATAGTGGCTAGTTTTTTTTTTGGTGCTCCAGTGAGTGATTTTCCTAGTAATAATGAAGTTTGCTCTACCTTTTCAGTTACATGTTCTTTGTTCCTAAACTTCAAACAGATATATTTTGAACATGAAAGGGAAAGTTATACCATTTAATACCACAAGATGTCACTTATGTAAAAATAAAGCTAAAAAGCTGCAGGTAACTAGTCAAATGAACTTGGTAAACAGAAATATATTATATATATTTGAAACAAGTATTGGTTTTTTAGCAAAGTCTGTAAAAATGTTGTTAATTCAACATTATTTTGAATTACATAGCAAAAGAAATTAATTTCTAATATTTTGGTGGTAGCACATTAATAGGCCAGTTTGAATTTACATAGCAAAAAGACTTAAAGTGATGTAGTAAAAGTGAATATATACTAGGTGCTATAATACTAACTCTCAAATCTTTATTTTTTGGTATGAAACAGAAGAATTTGGAAAGCATGTAATTCATTTTAGAATTTTATGACAAGATAATGAGAAGCTAAACATTACATCAGGTTGCAATAGTTCTAGGCCTTTTTTCTTTTCTCTAATCCTCAAGATTATTAGCCCTCTGCTTGTGTTAAAGAAATAGACATTTGTAGTTTTTGAGGACTCCCTTTCTGCTGAACAAAAAGAACAAAACCTTTGGCTTTATTTTCAGGATCCTGTTTTCTTATTTGTAGTTTGAGAGAGCAGGTTAGGACCTAAAAGGTGGTTGGGTAGGGGACACAGGCAAGTTGGATTTAGGAGGGCGAAGCCAAGTTTTCATTAGGACATGAGAGGGATTATATCTGGGATTAGAGAACGGGGTGAACTATAGACTGGTGTTTCAGTCTTCATTGCTCCCTTTCTCCAGAAGGCACTGGTGGACAGTAGTATAACATTCTTGGGCCAAAGAAGAGGAGGGTAAGCAGGAGAAAGTTGCTTTTTCT
>PVKA01025672.1:0-32688 GCA_004027165.1 Ctenomys sociabilis
TATTAGTTAGGATTTTTTCAAAGTTTGTGGGTTGTCTTTTCACTCTGTTGACAATTTCTTTTGACATGCAGAAGCTCTTTAGGAAAAGTTGATCCCATTTGTTGATTCTTTCAAGAGCTTCCCGTGCGAATATATGTTTGTTCATGAACTCTTTACCTACCCCTATGTCTTCAAGAGTTCCTCCTACTTTCTCTTCCAGTACAGTTGGGATAGATAACGCTGTGCTTCTACATAATTCTATGAGAGGCAAGATCTGCACTAATGGTGGTTGGACAGGATATTATGTTGGCTTTTAGTGCTGTGGTCATCCACTAGGTAAATAATTATTGAATCTTTGATATAATTCAGCTATAAAAAACCTGTAAATATAATTTCATGTATGCACCTTGTACAATACCAAAACGTTATGAAAACAGTTTGCAATGTATTAATTCATCGACTCTGTATGGTTAAGGTGTCTTCAAACTGTCTGATTGACATTTGTATTTTAATAAAGTAAAAATAAATGGAAAAAAAAATAAAAGGTGTTCAGGGTCTTACAACTAGATTGGACTCAGACTCGCACTGATTCTCCTGTTTACAGCCTCCCAAGTGCTAGGATTGCAGGCGTGTGTCACCACCACACCTAGTCTCAGTCAATCGCTCAGTGTTTCCTGGGGATAGGGCTGGCATGGAAGGCCCAAGAATTGAACTCCTGGCCCCTGCATCTGCTTGCAGGCACTTTAATCCACTGAGCTATTTGGCCAGGCCTCAATAAGTTTCTTAAGGCTATATAGCTAGTAAGGTTTGAGGCTAATTTTGAAACTAAGAAGTTGATGGGAGAGGTAAGTCTAATTTTATACTGTCACAAATGATATAAGCAATTTAATATAATATGGATTCTAATGTAGAATATTACTAAATTTAAAGACAAGATTCAAGAGAGAAGGATAAATGGGGCCTGACAAGTCTTCAGAATCACATGTTTCAGTGCCCCTGGCAAATACCAGCCATAAAAGGCAGTTATGTCTTTAGGACATGCACTGAAAGGACACATTATTCTCACTTCAGAGATTCAACATTTTCTAATGTCCATTACAGCATTTTCTTCAGTTTTATCACCCAAAGACATATCCTCTACAAACAGATACCTTGATAGAGTGTTTTATTATTTTGGAAAAGGCATCCTAATGGCACTTAGACTTTAAGCCTGTGCAAATATTTGTCAGTATCTATGCCACATGTATCTATATGATCTATGTCTATGTACATTTATATTTAATAATCTTGTTGGGTCATTGTGGAATTATCCTTGGACTGTAGGGCAAATCTCTTCTGCATCCGAGGAGAAGCCTTTAACTCTTTCATGCTCTATGTTGGACCTGGGTAAGATCAAGCCTATGGGAAAAGACACACACAGGATACAGGAATAACAAGAAAACTCTTGCTTGTTTTTGGAAACAATATTTCAGAAACTGTAAAAAGTTGTAGGGGGAAGATTAAAAGCTAGTTTTGTGGCTGACATCTCTTACATTGGAAGAATATTTTGTAGTGGAGAAGTTAGCAATGGATCTTCTGAGAATTCGGCATTTCAGAGGGGCTAGGATTATGCATTCTATAACTTCCAGAAATGACTTTGAAAGAAAATTCTACAGTAGCAGCATTTTAAGGAGTCTGAGGGCAGGGTTTTTTAAATTATGCTACAGGGGCTGATGAGTGAAACACAGGACTAGGAGACCTGGAGCTCGAGTTCTAAACAAAATTGCTTCCATGACCCAGGCAAGGCAGTACTCACTTGCAGACTTTTTACCATGTACAGTCAAGCCAGTTATCTATGATGTTTTCCTGATCTAATATGTTATTTGTTTCTCTATGATTTGAAGTATAACCTAATGGGGACATTCATGACCCTCTATCAGGACATTCATTACCTAGATCAGGGGGTGGATAACAACACTTATTTACACCATTTTTTCATGTGTACATAGAATAAGGACTGATGCAAAAATTCATCAGTAGGGCAAGAAATTGACTATTCCTTTGTTCTGATATCTTTTACTACACATTATTTTTCATGCTCCTACATTTCTGCATCAACCTTGATCTAAGGAAACTCTTTTCCATTCTGGAACTTTGACTGAAAATGTTAGAAATTTATAGTAAATAATTGTAATTTTCATGGAGTTATATTACTGTTAAGGGGTTACAAGTGTCTTATGTGTGGAATCATGAGATAGCCAAATCATTTATGAAACAAGAGGGAAAAAAAGCTGTCAAGAGACACAATTGGTAGTCTTTTCATGAAAACAGGAATGAGGTAAAGTGCATTCCAGTTCCACTTGGATTCTAAAAATCCTGTTTTCTCTCTGTGTGACTGAAAGTGTCATTTGTAGCCCAACACTTTCAGGGAAGGATGATGTTGAAAACATCCATGGCAAAATAATCAGAAAGTTGTCAAAATGTCAAAAATCATGCATCAGGATCCTACCTTGGATAATCATGATTCATGATCTGCTTTTCTTCCTTTCCTTGGCCTATTATATATGTATACTACTGTAAAGAGTTAGAAAAAAAATGCCATCATAAACAGGAACACTTAGTTTCTGCCAAGCTTTTAAAAGGTTTCTTCCTATCTTTTGTAGTTATTTATCTGTAAGGAAAGTTCCTTAGAAAGTTTTAAGACTATACCATGGATCTTTTTAGAATAACTGGAAAGAGAATAAAAAGTGGCTTTTACTTTTCCCATTGATAGACATGACATGCAGACTTAATCATAATGCTATTCTTTATCCAATCCAGTGTTTGTAAATAGCAACAATAAGTTTTATGAGGTATTCCTAAGAATAAATAAAAGTTGTATTTACTACTACTAACTATCATTGTACAATGAGATTTTCAAGTCAATTTTGGAAGGTTACGTGTGTTTCTTAAATATAATGATTTAGGTTCTTAACTCAGATATTTCTGTTGACTGGTTTATATGTTATATGTCTTACTCCTAAGGCATAAACAATCCCTAGTATGGGAAAAGAAAAACAAAAGATTTGTACTCAAGGAATTGATAAAAAAAATAGTACTTGAATTTAACAAGAGGCTTTAATAATATAAAACAATAATATCTTCTCTACTTCATGGTATCCTAATAGTTAACATTCTAATAACATTAATATTCATTATTTCACCATCTTTAAGAGAGTATGAAGGAAGTTACATTACTAGAGGTAATATAATCTATATTTTTTTGTTCACCATCTTACATGGGTGCAACTACATGGTCTTAGTCTGCATCCTACCTAGTTTTTTCTTTTTAAATTATTTTATTTTATTTTTTTATGTATTTGGTACAGGGTCTCACAATGCAGCCTGTACTCAAGTGATCCTCCTGTTTTCAGCCTCCCCAGCACTGGGATTACAGGTGTTCAACACCACACCCAATCTCGGTGGCTGGCTCAGTGCACCCTGGGGCAGGGCCCCCACAGCATCTGGTGCCACGGATGGAACCCTGGTCCTTGTGCCTGTATAAGGAGGCATTTAGTCCACCTTGCTAATCCTATTTTTAATTATTTTTGAGACAAAGTTTTGCTGTGTAGTTCAGACTAGCTCTCTATGTAGCCCAAGCTGGCCTCAAACTCAGTCATTTTGTCTCAGCCTTCTGGGTACTGGGATTATAGGCATGCCCCACCCTACCTGGCCTACCTAGTCATTAGCAGAGAAATTCTGCCATATTACTTCCCTTAGATGGCCCCTGTGGGTCCATATTTGCCAAGTGGGTTGTTAAAACACTTTGTCTCAATTGTCTTGAACCTTGCCTGGCCTGAGACAGCCTGTAAAGCAAACAAGGCTTCTTGCAGAGACTGCACATTTGGGACTCCAGGATCTCTAGCATAGTTGCTTCAAGATTTATGCTGAAGGTGTGCATTCCTCTGTGCCACTGGTCGATGATAAAGTAGGTATCACTGCTGCTGTGGATTCCTTTTGACCCCTCAATAGTCACTATTTAGAAGTATTTAATCAGGAGTAGAGTGCTAGAGATGGAAGCATCCTTTTACTTTACTATTGGAATGTGGAGTCAATTGTATGCTCTTCTTTAAATTTTCTAAACTAGTAATATGTATTTCAGATGTACTCACATAATTTTGTCATTCTGGCCTTTCCCTGCTTGGGCAGATAAAATATTGCAGGGAACATAATGCCAGCTGCTCTGATTCCTAATTTTCCTTTCATTTTCTTCTTTGGCCGCATTGTGATTTGTGTTTAGATGTTCTCCCAAAGCCTTTCGGAGTCATAGGTTTTTCTTTTCTTCTTTTTTTTAAATCTAGAGTGTGACTCCTTCATGGTATAGTGTTGGAATTAAAGGTGTTAGCATTAAGGATGGGTGATTTCTAGGTCAGTCTATTGATTGGATTGGTACCACCCTAATTCCAAAAGACAAGACACAATATAAGTGACAGAAAGAGCTTTATCTTGTTCTTGCTTATTTCTTTTTTCTGTTTGCCACCAGCATGAACTTTTGCCCATCTGCCATGTGCCACTCTGCTTTGGTGCCAGCTACTTACGGACTGAAAACCTCCACAAATTTGAGCTGACTAAACATTTTCCCCTTTAACTTTGGAAGTTGAGTATTTAATTTCAGCAATAAAAACAAAGTAACTAAGACAACCATAGAGGCAAGCTAACTCTCAAGCAATTGTTCAACTTTACTGTCAACAGGTGGTTGTACTTTCTTTCTAACTGGTTAAAATAATTTTGCTAAGCAGCATTGTCCTCTAAGAACCAAGAAGTTAACATACTTTTCCTTATTAAAACTGGGATAGGGAAGATCACTATGTAGGTGATAATGAATATTAGATTGCAGTGTCTTGAGTATGTTTTCACATTTTCAGGCTATCATGAAGTAGATGTCAAAGTTTCTAAGTCTCAAATTTTTAATTGTTCTCATAGTGTAGCCTAAAGTACCACAGCAGTATTACCTGGGAAGTTGTTAAAATGATATTTTGGCCCCCATACTAAATACTGAGTGCAAACTTCTGAGAGTAGGGCTAGCAATCAGTTGATTTGGATGCGCAAGTGATTCTGATGTATGCTAAAGTTTCAGAGTGCCTAGCTTCTTCAATGTTTCCAAAGATGGGCCTTTTTCTCTTGTCTTTTGAAAACAATGACACAGACAAGTTATCTCCTGTTTCATATTTAAGTGTACTAATCTTTTCTCAAGCATAAATTAATTATTGTAGAAGCACCCTTTCCCTTGAAAAAGGGCATTTCTCTAGTATTATTTGCCTTATAAAGGAAGGCCCCAGTATAAGAACTGAAATGAAACACATGTGCAAACAATTTTTAGTGCTAAGCTGTTTCTACTTTTGGACCAGTAAATATCTGTATGAAAATGTAGGAGTAGTGCACTTTTAAAGGTACCTTTTCAGAGAGGAGGGTTGTATTGGACTGTAGATAAAACGCTTTATAAAGCACTAAGAAGGGGGTGTCTATGCATTTAATGACTCTGTAAGTCAGTGCTTTAACATTTTATTGTTTTTATTACCTGGAATTCTCTCTCTCTCTGGCAAATGTTGGGGGTAATTGTAGAAAGCATATTACCAAATCAGTCCATGATTAATTAGTTGACATTTAGTGCTTAATATGTGCCCACATGAGTTAAAATTAGGACACTGAAAGCATGACCCCTGATTTCTAACAAGGATACAATCTGTTCGGACTATTTAGAACAAAACTTGTGAAACCTGAGCTCAGTAAAATAACATGGTCAAAAGCAAAGAAGGAAGATTCAGATAGTAAAAATGGATGGAGAATTGATCACTTTAGGTATTTAGTACTTATTTAAAAAGAGGCTTCAAAGGGCAAGTGAATCTAAAAAGATGGTTAAGATCAGTGATGGATCCTTTGCAGAAATGCTTTCAATTCTTCTGCTTCCTTAATCTCTGCCATTAACAATTTGACTTTGAAGTTCCTTAGAGAACTCAACAGAGAAAGAATCTGTTCTTCCATTTGTGGAATTGGGGCTGGCCTTGGAATAGTGACAGTGAAGATATACTAATTTTGAACCGAGTTCTCAAGAAACTTTATGTACTTTGGGCTACTCTCTTAAACCATGTTCAGCTGCCAGGAATAAGCCTGCATTGTCCGCTGATGGATTAGACTATATAAATTCTGAAAAGAGCTGTCTCAGCTGAGGCCAATAGAGAGAGCCCTCAGCAGAAAAACCCTAACCTGAGTCTGGTCTTACCCACCATAATCTTGTGTTAAGTGAACAGATACAGTGTCAGGCCAGCACATTTGGGAGTGACTTGTCATGCAGTGGCAGATAATTGGTAGATGTCTGAAAGGCAAGGAGAAAGGGCAAAAGTGTTCTACGGCAGAGTTGAACCTATAGTGGAGTCAAGAGTTGAACAGACTGGTCAGGCTGCAGAAAAATAGACTGGTAGGACTATCTGAATCATTTTGGATAGGTAGGAGCACAGGGTTTTAGAGAATTCATAGTGGAAGTCATTCTGTAGTGATCTTTCCTGCAGCACTGAGTAGTGTACAAGAGACAGGATTCCCCACCTGTTGAAACACAGACAGCATCCAGGCCCTGTTCTTCCAAGTTACACTTTGAGAGAATGAAACATTCTTTCTCAGGCAAGTATAAGATGCCAAGAACAGAGATCTTTGTGGCTTATAATTATTTTTACATAAAATTATAAAAACTTATATAACATAATTTCAAGAAATGGCAACTTGTATAATCCCAGAGTAAAAATATTGATGTTAGCTAGCATGCTTTTAAAATCTTCAGTTTTTATAAGGTGGATCTATTACCCATTGCACAACTTTAAGTCTGTTTTATTAAGTCATTAAATATATTTTTCACCATAAAAGGAGCATAAAAAGAATATTCATTTTGAATGATAAAATGCATTTCATCTTTCTCTTAAATGGTATTGCTTGAAAAACAAAATATTCCTGGGATGTAGAGATTCTTCTGTTAAAAGTAGCTATATTTGACAGGATTCAAATAGGGAGAGCAGGGTTAGCTTGGAGTTGGGCTGAGGGGTGTGGCATTTGGGTTGAAAGGTATTTAACCTACAGCTTCTTGGGTCTGGAATCTTCTTCCACTAGCTACATAAGTGCCTTAAAAAAAAAAAAAAAAGATACCTAACAAAGTGCCATAAACTTCATACAAAATGGCCTTATCGATCAAGTATTTTACTCAAATTATGTTTCTACCAGCAATCTCACACATGTCCCCAAAGCGAGAATTCCACTAGAAGGCAGGGGCAGTGAAGATAGAAGTGTCACCCGACCATGGAGTCACAGAGGCGTCACACCTGAAGTGCAGGCTGCATATGCTCTGCAAGGAAAGGGAATACCACAAAGTTATTTTAATTGCTGCTCTTGTCGCCTATGAACATGTTGCTCCCTTTCCACTGTCAAGTACCCAGTTCCCCCAGAACTTCTCTGCACCGAGGACCCTCATGTCCGGTGTCCCGGCCTTTCCCCTCCGCCGTCTCCCACTCGCGTCCTGGCGTCCTGCGCCGGCTAACAGGTCCCCGATCAGAGAAGCATCACCTCCGGCTCCCCAGCCTTCTCCGCAACCCACTCGGACTGCAGACTGTTCGTCGCCGCCGTCCTCCCATTGCAGCACAGGACGACCGAGAGGCAGGAGGCGCGCGGGGCAGCGGAGGCCCAGGACGACCCCTGGCGGGCCCGGCTCGGAACCAGCATGGGGAAGGGCAGCGCGGGGCGAGTTCGCACCACAGGTAAACAGGCTGGCGAGGCACAGGGCGCTGTCGCGGCCGCGGCCCCCCAGCGACTTCCAGGCACGCAACTCCGCCTCCAGGGCGCTCTCTCTCGCGCTCTCGCCCCACCACTCGCTCGCAGCTCCAGCCGCCGCCGCAGCATCACTTCACACAAAGGACTGCTCCCGGCTGAGCAGCTTCCCCACCTCCACCTCCTCCTCCGGTGACAGCACCCGGCAGCAGAGCTTGGGCGCGGCGGCTGCGCTGGGGACCTGTCACTCCCAGCCACCCGGGCGGTGGCGGCAGCTTTTTTTTCTTTTCGCTTTTGCTTTAAAATTTCTCCCCTTATACCTCTTCGTCCTTCTGTGGTTCCACCCATCTCTTCCCCCCTCCTCCTCCCACAAACAACTCTCCCCCCATAAATAAATAAAAGGAGGAGGGCAACGAAGGGGGGAGGAGTGGCGCTGGGGGGAGGAAAAGGAAAAGGCAGCAGCGCGGCGGAGCGAGGCAGCGTCCGAACCGACAGCGCGGAGCCGCACGCACCTCGCACCATGAGATGGCGACGCGCCCCGCGCCGCCCCGGGCGCCCCGACCCCACCGCACGCTCGCCGCCGCTGCTGCTGCCGCTGCTCCTGCTGGGGACCGCGGCCCTGGCGCCGGGGGCGGCGGCCGGCGACGAGGCGGCCCCCGCGGGGGCCTCGGTGTGCTACTCGTCTCCGCCCAGCGTGGGCTCGGTGCAGGAGCTGGCTCAGCGCGCGGCGGTGGTGATCGAGGGAAAGGTGCACCCGCCGCGGCGGCAGCAGGGGGCACTCGACAGGAAGGCGGCGGCAGCAGGGGCGAGGGGCGGCGAGCGGGAGCCGCCAGCCGCGGGCCCCGGGGCGCGGGGGCCGCCCGCCGAGCACCCGCTGCCCACCGCCAACGGGACGGCGTCCCCCTGGCCCACGGCCCCCGCGCCCAGCGCCGGCCAGCCCGGGGAGGAGGCGCCCTATCTGGTGAAGGTGCACCAGGTGTGGGCAGTGAAAGCCGGGGGCTTGAAGAAGGACTCGCTGCTCACCGTGCGCCTGGGGACCTGGGGCCACCCCGCTTTCCCCTCCTGCGGGAGGCTCAAGGAGGACAGCAGGTACATCTTCTTCATGGAGCCCGATGCCAACAGCAGCAGCCGCGCGCCGGCCGCCTTCCGAGCATCTTTCCCTCCTCTCGAGACCGGCCGGAACCTGAAGAAGGAGGTCAGCCGGGTGCTGTGCAAGCGGTGCGGTAAGTTCGCGGCCCCCGGGGGCGGCGCGCGCCGGCGGGGCGCGGGCCAGATGCGCGGGGCTCCGGGCTCGACGGTGGCGGGCGGAGGTGCGTCCTGGAGTTGCGAGGGGAGAGTGGGGAACGCAGAGCAGTCCCGGCAGCCAGCGTTCGCCGGCTCCACAGGCGGCGCCTTCTCCACCTTCCGTTTCCTAGGTGTACCGGTTGGTGAAGTCCAAGTTTGGTCCTTGGTTGGGGCTGCCTGAAACTTTTTAATCCTTTGGGGTTTGGTTCAGCGAGTAGAATGAAATGCCCGCTGCTTTCTTGCGTGTGGGTTGTTGAACTTGGCTTTGGTGAGGAGCACTGCGTATAGGATTTGGACACTTTGCCTTTAGTTTTGGGTCCTGCATGTGGAGATGATATGGTCAGGGACTGCAAGTGTCTGTTGACAATAGGAAAAGGAAAGGACAGTGGGGTGGAATTCAACCACAGATGTGGCACAGTTTTTGGTGAAGTAACGTCCGTGTCATCTGTACCTTAGGAATATGTGCATGAGACATGTAAAGTGTCTTTTTTAAAAAAGCAAAATCATCTCAAGGGTTGTGTTTTCACAGTGTTATAGTTTGGAGTATGTTTTGGCTCCTCAGTGAATCAGAGTAGATGAACATAATTATGCAGCTTCACCTATAGGCCCCAAAGATTCATTTCAGAAGAGAAGTTTAGCAATCGATTTCCCAGAGCTTTTCCAGTTTTAAGGTTGAAGGATATTCCAAGTCTGCATCACATTTCCAGGTTTGAGGAATTATCTGATAATCTATGTTTCTGAGGTAGCATTGCATTTATGCCATTCATAAAGCAATTTCTAGGATCTAAATGTTTGTATCATTTCCTGATTACCATATAATCACTAACACATAGCAGGGTTTCTTCCCAAACCCTAAATTAGTGTGATTACACAGTGCAGATTCTAACAGGAGTAACAGCTTCTTCCCTTGGTCTTTATATACAATATTTGTCTAATAGATGGTTGTATTAATTGAATTCTCAAAGAACTCCACATCATTCCATCCTCAGTCTGCCTGTGATGCAAAGTGTGACAATTAATTTAAATTGTACCTGGTGTTGGCCAATTATTGGAATTTCTGATTGGCATTTGTGGTGCTTGTGTCTTGCAATTAATTAATACCTAAGGATTTGGCTTAATGACAGGAAAATACGGTGTTCCCCCCATTCCTTTATGTTAACAATGCACTTGGTGTTCCAGAGACCTGTTAAAATTGCACTACTCAGAGGGCAGAAGCTCTGCAGAGTGGTGCTGAGGAAAGCTGAGTGACGCTGGGATTCCCTGAGATTTCACTGTAAAACATGCAAACTGCTCTGTTGGGAGCTGTCTTATTAGGCGACACAAATCTCAGTATGCAGGTCATGTTATTCTGTTGTAGAATCTGAAACAAAACCTTTAAGCTATACCATTGCCCAATTTTCACGTGTTTTATTATATGTGACTCTGGAAGGATTTTGACTTTACCCCAAACCAGATGAGTTTCAAATCACTTACTGTACATGCAAGAACCTAATATAAAGTAGGTGGCTGTAGTTAGCAGTGATTCCTAAGGTGAGAGTGCATTACTAAATTAGCAATGGTGTTAGTTACGCCTTTCAACTGGAAACAAATGTCAGACTTGAGGGATAAAATTCTTGTAAGTGTCCAAGGAACGTTTGGACATGGAAAAATCTGTGTTGTCTGGGATTTAAAATTCTATTTTGTGCTTCTAAGGGAAGCAAACTTTACTAAAGGTAGGTAGTTTTGCCTTTTTTGTTAGAGAAAATGCACAGTTGTAAATTGTGATTTTTTTTTTAAGTGAGGTTTTTAGTAACTGGAAGCCTCCTTGCATATAATTGAGTAGATTAAGAAATCATGAATTTACTGCTTTGGGCTTGTGTGATCTTTGGGTTTGGTAATTTTAGGTTTATATAATTTAGTGGAGGATACGATGTGAAACCTCAAAGGTTTCACTTAGCCAAGGACTAAGTGAAATTATGTTAAAAGTTTCTCTTGCATTTTTACTCCATAATAGTTACTGCAATACTGGGGTATAAAAATAAATATTTTTCAGTTTATTAATAAACTGTTTTCAGTCAATCCATAGTTGGAATACTGCCTGTAAGAAAGTGTGTGTGTGTGTGTGTGTGTGTGTGTGTGTGTGTGTGAAAACTCGTGAATTCACCCAGTTGTATGGTTTCAGTTAACAGTGCTATTCGGAATCTGCCAGGCAAAGGAGCACAGACAACTAGAAAAAAAAAATACACAGCAAGAATAGGGCTAATTTGTTCTGGTTGAGCTGCTTCTGTGTGCCCCTGGTTAGAAGATTTTATGGAGAGTGATGAAGCAGAGGGTCCTTATCTAAGGACATGAAGCTGCCCCACATGCGTGATAATTGTACGTAGGCTTGATACTAGGCTGGAGAAGGAATATAGCAAAGTCATTTTGTGATATCATACCCAGGGGAAATGTTTCCAGATCCTGTGCTCTCAGCTGCAGTTGTCTATGTGTTTCTTACTAGTGTAGAAACTACACATGCAACAGATTAGCCTTAAGGTTGAGCTAATGGAGAGCTTCTCTGACCAACCCCCCAGTCTAATATAAACTTGTCAGTAGAGTCTGTACTAAAAGAAGCTTCAGGAAAATGGACCCTCTGAAACAAACTTGGGTGTTTTAGAAGACAGCATATAATTTCATAGCTTATTTGCTCTATAGTTGAAGTTTGTATAAATTACACTTACTTAACAGTTATTTAAATTCCTCCCAGTCTTTGGCTTTTCTCTTGCTCACTGAATGCCCCAAGTAACATTGCTAGGTTTTATGTTCATCAGAATGCAACTAAATTTAAGCTACTCAAAAAGTCATTGTTTGTGCTACATTTTTAGTTTCAAAAGCATTGTGGTTATAGTAGACAGAAACTGATTTGTGAAAAAGTAATAAAAACATGAATGTTGACTAGCATCGTGCAAATGGGCTGTACCAGATTTGCACTTTGATTATGCCCTCCAGGGCCAATCTAAATATTCTATATATAACGTGATATCTGAATGAATATATGTGCATATATTGATAATATATGCATGTTTATCAGACATGATAAATGGTGCTCACTTTTTGTAATTTCCTCAGTGACTGTTTATAATAAACTGTGCTGACCTTATGGTGTTATAGAAATGAAGAAACTGCTGCAGGGATTTTCCAGTCAGTATTGAAGAAAATTATTTTTTTTATTAACTTTGCGTTAAGGAAGTAGCAATAGGAACAGATACGGCTTGACTGCTTGTACTTTATAAACACATACACATGTAAATTTAATTTCCCAAGTGTTTGTGGCTGCTTTTTAAATCATATAAATCTTGCTGTCAAAAGTCTCTACCAAATTTAGCTTCTGTTGAGGAGAGAAACTGTATATATATATTTATTTATATTTATATTAAAAATGAAACTGAGATAAGCCATTTGGGAAAATAACTCCTTCAAATAAAAATGTTTTAAAGATTCAATTTAAATATTTGACTTAGAATATTTTAGTAGAACTGGGGGATAGTTCTTGTCAGTGGTGGGAGATCTATAAATCCTTTGGATCTAGGGAAAGTTTGGCTATATGTCTTCATGCATTAACTAAGACTAGGAAGCTTAAATAACCCTGAGGATCAAGACAATAAGCTGTGCTTCCCTTGGGCTGTAGATTTAGAGCAAGTGAGAGAACACAAGGCGTGATTGGGGAACTTATGCTCCTGTCAAATATAATGCATTCTTTGTGTAAGAAATCTCCTCTGTTTCAATACTCATTTTCTTCCCTTAGTTTCTCTTAATTATAAAATAACATATATTACAACCTATTTTTACATCTCAGAGACAGTTTATTAGCTGGCCAGGTGTCCAGAAACCCCCACATGTTCATCTACCCCTAGCAATGGTCAGGTTTTCCTGGTTTATTTTTAAGGGATTAAGTGATATGAAAAAGTAATCTCTCTAGATAACTCTAATTGAGTGGTTATTTTGCTTAGCTTTATATAAATAAATAATAATGACAAGTATGCAACCAGGTTTTATTTCATCAAATGATTTGTTGCCAAAAACATGACATGACTTAAAGTTTCCATAAGAAAATGAAAACTAATTTTTATCAGTTTTATTTTTATGTACTAAGTAGGCATTGTGGATAGTTTTCAGTGCCCTATTTTTTCCCATGCATACGTTACTCTGTGCACTTCTATTACTCTAAAAAATTTAGTTGAAATTATAGTAATAAATTTATAGAATAAAAGAATGACTTAGTTCATCTACCCTCATCATCACCAAAATACCAGTCACTTTATAATACTTGAACAGCTTGTTGTGGAGAGATTAAATGAATGATTTGAGAACTTATGGAATACAGATGAACCTTTCTGAGTTGAAGGGCTGCTGTACTAAGAGGTTGTGTTTTCAATATTGCTTAAATTGTTTAGTGTGGAAAGCAAACCTATGTCTGAAGATTTGCTTCCTGGATTCCCATCCCCAAATGATGTGTTTGGCTAGAGGGAGATACAATAAGAGATTTTCATGAGGGTGAGAGCTAAAGATTGCTGCTTGGTATAGATTCAGTTTGTAGAAAAAACAATCCCTTGTATTGACAGGCTGCTCAAGAACATCCATCCATCCATCCATCCATCCATCCATACATACATACATACATGCATACATACAAACATTTATTTATTTGATGTGGGTCAGCATAGCATGCAGTATTGGAGATCGAACTCAGGTCCTTATACTTGCCAGGCAGGCACTTAGAGTGCTGAGTTATCACCCTAGCCCCAACCTAAGAAATTTCAAGAGGAATAAATAAGTGGTAATTTACCTTATTGTTTGATCTTCTTTAGGAAAACTAGGATATTTTTCCCTATGCAAAATTGTTTCCCAGGAAACTGTTTCCTAACCTTGATTGACCTTTTTAGAATCATATAAAATATATACTTTATTTTTCATTGTAACTAAAAAAAAAGAAAAAAAAGTTCCACAAAATTGGGATGACATGTGGTAGTGCCCTGGCACTTGCTCCCTCAGACTTCTGTGTTTTCCCTTCATCTCATGTACCTTGTCATGGCACAACAGAGGAAGCCATAAGTAAATGAGGGGCCCATGAGAGGAGCTTAGTTGTGTGATAGGATTGCTGTTCAGCATCACATTGACCAGCCTTGTCATGACATCTTGGAATTCAGTTGCCTGGGTTCAAGTACTGTATGTTAGAAAACAGAGATCTCAGATCACAACACTGGATGCAGAAGGCCTTGCTGTTCCTGATAGGCTCTTTGTCTATCCCATGAGGACACAGATAATAACCTGCATTACATCTGTACTTCAGAGACTTTCCCCAAAAAACCCAAAGCTCTGTCTTTGGATGTCTGCCCTGGTGTGCTGGGAAGTGTAAGAAAACAGCTGAGAGTGGTGCATGGTTCTGGAGCCAATGAACAGATTTAGTAGGTAACAACTGGCTGAGAGAATCTAGAGGGGAAATTTCTTTCTGCTCTTCTGCCAGAGTATGTGAACTGAACAATGCCCAGGGCAAGAGTACATGCCTGGTGAAGGCATTGGTTTCTTTATTGTGGGTTTCCCTGGGAGCCCAGGATGTAGTTTTCTTTATTCACTAATTTGGTGAGCTAGATATCAGCAGGAAGTAACATAAGAAGCTGCATTCTACTAAGACATCATTGTGTTCATTCACTCCCAGAGCCCCACCTCTGGATTTGGGCTTCAGAGAAAGATTATTGAATTTCCTTAAACTTAATTTTCTTTAACTGTTTTTGGATAATATTTGTTTCATATATTTTATAGCCCAGCAAGGGAAAATCCTCCCTGTGGTAAATAAAAGTACATAAGAGATTTTTGAATGGTCACCGAATGCGTACCTCTGTTCTAACTGTCCTGTTCCCACATCATCCCAGTTCACTTTGAGTTGAACTTTAATTATCCAGAAATATGTTCTCTCTTTATCTCTCCTCACAGGTGTTTAATGTAGTCATATAAGGTTCACTTTATGTTGGAGTTCAGATCTTAAAATTGAAGAGGGGAAAGAATTGCTTGTGTCCCAGAGAAGCAATAAGAGATGATTTTAGACAGGTTGCTTTTCTTATTTTGAATTTCATGTCAGCTCTTGGTGACACTGCATGTGGATGCATGTGGCATTTGGGCCTGGATGAAGAATGAGGTCCTTCTCCTTTCCTGTCTCAGTTAGTCCTGGAGTCACCTTGGGAGACAAGGTATTGCCGTGAAACAGCAGATGTAGTGGCTGCAGGAAGCACCTTGGCTACACCTCTCAACAGAACTGAGGCAGAAGTGGGTGGCTATGCTTGCTACATTTGTCACTAAGCTTTGCCTTTGGGAGGTGGTCTGGGCAGTTGGAAGAACCCTTTGGTAGCTCCCCATTATGAAGTGGGCTGGCTCAGGGCTCTCAGTGTTCTGTTATCAGCACACCATACTGCAGCACTGAGATTACCCAGGCTGTCTCTATCTTTGCAAAATACCTCTGTGGTGCTTCTTTTCTCCATCGTCTTCTTTCCTACCAGCAGAGGTGGGTTCTCTTGTTCTTGCAAACTTCTGTTTCACTAATGTGGGTCTTTTATTAGAAGCACTAGCATTTGTAATCTAGTCTTCTTATGGTGAGAAATCCTTTTTTGCATTTGTGGAAAAATAAAATTTGCCATTTTAATTATTTTTAGGTATGCAGTTCAGAGTAGCTAACTCTTCACACTGTTGTGCAATCATCACCACTAGCCATCCACAAAGCCTTCTCACTTCCCACACATTAAATCTGTTCGCATTAAACACTAACTCTGCATTGCCCTCTGCTCTGACAAGCACCCTTCTGCGATCTCTATGACTATAACTACCCTAGGTACCCTATGTAAGTGAAGTTATTCAGTATTCTTTTGTGACTACCTTATTTGTATATGAAGTCCTTAAGTTTAACACATGATGTAGCATATGTGAGGATTTTCTTCTTTTTAAAGTTCGAGACCAGCCTGAGCTACAAAGTGAGCTTAAGGCCAGCCTGAACTGCATAGTGAGACCCTGTCACAAAAAGACAAAAAAAAAAAAAAAAAAAGGACAAGAGTTCTCAGAAAACAGAAGTGTTCTTCTCATCAACTCAATTTGCACAGAATTTAGAAGCCTAAATCCAAAGCCAGCAAATATTAAAGCAGATAAAATTAACACAAGTTGTAACAAAATTACAACAGATAACAGTTTAATAAAAACAAAGAAAGGTTTAAAGAATACATATGTCTTTCAAATCTAAGAAAATAATCTTAAGCACTAAAACAAAATACTGTAGTTTTGTTTGTACTGCAATGTGCTTGCTTCAGACAGGTACCTTACCATAATGTCTTTACATTAAGTACTACACCAAAATTTGTCATTCTAAATACTGTTGTTTCTAGGCCTCTCTACTCAGAAGCTTCCAATAGATGCTCCATAGTTAACTATGGATCCTGACCATCAGGGTTCTTCTCAGTCCATATGAACCTTATCTTTTTCCCATGTGTGTTATGAATGCTGTAATCTAGTCTGTGAACAGGCCATATGCTTTCTGAACTCTTCTGTTTTCACATAAGATACTTCTTTTGCCAGGGTTTCCTTCCTCCTCATTTCTGCCCATGGAAATGCAGCCCTTCCTTTGAGGGAAAGTTCAAATACCACTGCTTTCATGGTAATCCAAGTAATAGTTTCTGACAGAAATACTCTAGATTTTGAGCATAGAAAGCCTCCTTTCTGTGTATGTTAGATATGGTACTGTATAATTATAGATATTTCCCTTATCTCATTGTATGTTTGTGTTTATGTCTTAATGAATTTTTTTTTGTTTTTGAAGAGCTGAGGATCAAATCCAGGGCCTTGAACATGTTAGGCAAGCAAGAACCATACCCCTGAGCTACAATCTTATTCATTACACTTATGTATTTAAAAATTTTCCCTGTAGGTGTCTTTCTTCAACCACCAATCCACACTATTTGTGTAAAGATGACTTAGCTTATTCCTAGGAGAAAAGTACCTTAACTTCATAGTGAAGAGAATCCTTTCCACTTCTATATTAGTGATGGAGTGGTTTTTGCTAACTGACTTAGTTTACCAGTTACTTGGTATGTAAAATGAGAAGATGGAATCAATGTATTCTTTGAGGTTGAGTCAAACTGTAGCTCATCCTTCTTTCAGAAATGACCCAAAATATGTGAGTCACTTCTGCTCCAATCTCTGGAACTCTTCTCTTTCTGTCATCTTAGTGATATTCTACAGAGAATAATCCCAGACAAACAACTGTACACAATCTGAGACAGGAGAAAGAGAGCTGAAAGGGAAGAATCCTTCAAGGAGAACATGTCTGCTTTTTCTTCCAAGTTCTTGTACCTTATTGTGACCCTGTGTGAGGTGGCCTCAGATACTAACAGCTATTTGGGTTCCCTGGCACCATCATTTCACAAAGCCCACTCTGTCTGCAAATCTGTCTTTGAAATGATCAGGCACCATGGCTATATTGTTCCTCAGCTATAGAGTTTTAGAACCAGAAAATCCAGGTATCTGTTGAAAAAAAATACAAAAGATTCAAACATTTGCAACAAGTTGTTTTGGTTCTATAAATATGGCACTGTTTTAGCTTCTGATAATCAGCAGACAAGGCCAGAAGAGAAAGCAGGAAAAGTTCAGTGTTCAGCAGGATGGTGCAGGTCTGATGATTCCAGGGAGGGATTTCCTGCCATGAGGCACAGCTGAGTTAAAGAGCCTCCTTTCTTAACTCATGACTGTTGTGGTTTGGGTAAGAAGAGGACATAGTCCTTTTCATGAGTCTGAAGAGCAATGCAGAAATAACTTGACAAGTGAGGAATAATCTAATATGACTTTTAAAATCACCTCCTGTAGAGGCAATGGTAGTTTCAGAGCACCAGGGCAAGCCGGGCAGTACTCAGCTGGACTAGGCCTAGTTTTTCCCCTTTCTGCAGTGCAGTCTCCTGGAGACTCAGGTGGGTTCACACACTCCAGAAGAGTCAGAGCTACTTTATAAGTCATAGCTTCTCAAGCTCTGACTTTTTTTTCTGGCTCTAGATCCATAAATCCAATTACTTAGCAGATAACCCAGGTAAGTAATTTTAACCCAATTAAAAATTAAGTAGCAGCTTACCTTCCCTGTCCAGTCCATCTGCACATCTATATACTGACAAAAGTGTCGTGACTATTATAATCACTATATTAGTCCTAATGGGTTTCTTGATCAGTATTTATTCTGTGCCATATAGAGTAATAAATGCTGGTATAAATTCATTCAACTCTTACTATCAGATAGTATTAATGTTTTCTTTAAACCAGAAACCTCTCCCTCTGCCCTGTGTCAGTTTGGTGATCTGATCCCATTGATTCTATCTCCTTAACGGATGTTGGATTCTTCCCTTTATCCCACTCTGTGTCTCTATGGAAGTTCCCATTTTTACTGGGATAGTAGCAGCCTCTTGTCACTGCTGTTGGATTCTCCCCCTTTGTGGATGGTCCCTGCACTAGTGCAAGAGTTGTCGTCATTCTAAGACAGAAACTGAGCATCTGTGCCACAAGTTGAAGTGCATGAGCTGCCATCAAGGCACAACCCAGACTCCTCAGAACGGCCCCTGGAGCTTTTCATCTTTTGTCGCACGGGTTCTTATTTAATTCCTTCTCCTATCTGCAACCCCGAGCTACATTGATGCTGCTGCTGTACATGTGTGCACGGCCTTAGGGCTCCATGTGTTTACTCACATTGTTCTTTCTCAGGATGGCCTGCTACTCCACCTTTTCCACCTTTACTACCCAACATTCCAGGTTGATGGTGTCTTTTACTGGATGCGTAGTTACATAAAACTTTATAGCCATGTCAAGGATTATTTCTTAGCCTTTAATGTATTATCATAGAGGAATAGGATGACTTAGAGATATGTTCATAGTACATTATTGTTTTATAATACAATATATATGGGATCTGCCTATTATTTATAGAATTGTCTATTTTTTCAGCCAAAAGAGGACTAAGATGCTACAAATTCACATGGAAAAATGGTGACAGTGTTTATCTCTGGATTATTGGGATTTTTAATATTTAGATTTTTCTTCATTTTGTTTAATTATGCTTTCTGAAGTTTCTATAAAGCGTACATTACCTTTTAACAAGAGAAAACAGTAAGCGCTACTTATAACACAAGTACTGGCCTATGCCAAGAATATCCCTTTGAAATACTTCCTTTCTCATAATATATTAAGTTAGTGTAAACTAACTGTTGAAACAAATAGGATTCCATATGTGTTAGCTTTATTTCTGCTCAGTGAATGGGCAGAACACAAAATGTTCTGCTTCTTTCTTTCCTCTAAGATTTGTGCTAACATTGGGACCACAGGTGAACGTAGATCCAAGTGAAAAAGGAAGGACTTCAATTTGTGGCAGTCATTTTATTTCTAATGGCATAACTAGCTTCTGAAAAGTAGACAAATCTTTTTCCTGTTGCCTCAAGAGTCCAGTACATACACAAGAGATCGTAAAAGGCTTCTATGTTTATTGGAGATAAATAGCATATTAACTACACGTTCTTCCTTATGCTCAACTTAGCATTTTATGGTTGAGTTTGCAATAAATCTTTAAGGTTTATGATATCTCTATGTCTGGTTTTGTTTGATATTGTTAAGAATGCAGAGGGTCAGGCCACACTCACTGTTTCTTCGACCGGCATGTTAGGGTGCTGTTTTACAGTTGCATGTTTAATAAATCATTTTGATATAGAGACTGTGGAGAAATACTCTCAGGCTTTATCACTGCTGACTTAATTGAGTTTCACAATGCACATTTTTTCTTAGTGGGATAAATTAAAAATGGCTGATACGCTGCCTATGAAAGCAAAATGGTTATGCTAAACCTTCCCAGTGTATTAAATGTAGTGATGAGAAATCTGTCCACCATTTTAATCATGTTTATTAACTCTCTAGTAGTTTTATTTCCAGTAACTTGCTAAATAACTGTCATTATGTACTCAGTAATATTTCTTTTTAAAATACTCTTGAAAAGTTCACCATGAAAATGATTAAAGTGCCAATATCATCCACCTGCTCACTGTTAACAAGAATTGCTGGCGACTTTGTGATTAGCAGGTATATGGCTGTGGTTCCTTGGTGGAGCTCAGGGGGAAAGGAAATCAGTTAGTAAAAGGTGAATAGAAACAATTAGGTTTGAAACTGCGTGAAATAATTAGACCTTGAACATCGACATCATGCATGATATTGTTACAAATGTCTTTAAACATTCTATTAACTGTTGAGACCATAAAGGATTCATATGTGTCACGTTATGCGCATGATGTAAACAATATATTTGTTGTGCTCTTCAGTCTTCAGTTTGTTTTTGTCATTGGCTACTTAGCTTCGTGAAATTATTGAATTCTATTGACTACATGACAGCTAATGGCAGACTTCCTGCATGTCAATAAAGGACATATCTATTTATTAAAAAGAAATACAAGTTGTCTTCAATTTACCCCTTAAAGTTTTGCAACCAATTTGCTGGGACCCCAGGTCTTATTTCTCTGCTCTGAAATTTAGGTAACCCCATACTGAGATAGAAATTGTATGGGCCATTCATGAGAATGTACCTTAAATAAATTATGTGAATCATGAGATTTCTAAGCAAATATAGGTAATTAATACAAAAGGAAGCAGGGAGCACACTTTTATTAATTTACTTATTCAGCAAATGTTTATGGGACATTTATTATTGATAGACTGTGTACTGATTTCTGGGTTGACAATGATGAATAAATTAGATATGGCATTTTCTGATCTAATTGGGTAGAAAGATGAAGCAGTTACCCAAAAATGATAGTTGCATAGATATTATAGTTACAAATGTGCTACATTTTATAAGGGAAAATTACAAGGTCCTATCAGATTATATAACAAAAATTTATCTTGGCCTGAAAGACACAAGAAGACTTCCTTGTATAAACAAGAAAGAAAAGGAGGTGGTCCTTTTAGCCTTGATGTAGTGGGGAGGAGCAGCAGAGAGGAGAACTGGTACAGAGGAGGCAAGGGTAAGTAGGAAGAAAGGAGATAAGGAAAAATCAAATCATTCTAAACTTTTTCAGGGTGTGGACTTTGTCCTAAAAACATGAGAAACCATGGAAGGGGTTTTCAGCACTAGCTTACAAGGTTTCTATTTTCCAAGCATCACAACTGGTTGTAGAGTGAGTGCACTGCAAAGGACTTAGAATGCATATAAGGACTTCAGGCATGATTCTAGGTGAGACTCCCTTGAGCTCATGCTAGCGTGGGAGCCAGAGAGAGGAAGAGAATCTGAGGATTTGAGGTTATGTCAGAACTGTTCAGTCTGCACTCTGAAAAGGGACTATGTTCAGTGGGAAGTGGGGAGGATGGATTTCAGGGTGCTAGCATGGACAAATTGTATGCGTGGTAGGAAATGAGGTAGGATCCTTTGCTGAGGAGTTAAGTTCAGTGTGACTTTGATATATTCAAATGAAAATGTGATGTAAACCCTGGAATAAGCAGAGCTAGAGATGAGAGAGAAGTCAAAGTGGGATTATGGATGTGGTGGTTTTGGAAAAAGATATGGTATTTTTATCTCCATAGAGTAGTTTAGATTAGCTGAGGAGGGAGGTCTGAGGGCGAGGAACAGGGAAGAATGAAATAGGAACCTTTCATATATTCCTGATGGAGCTGTGATTAGTGTGTCCCACTGCTGGGTGGCTTGAGATGCCAGTGGCACATGCACAGCTGTCCTATTTGGTGGCCTTTTATTAATTTTATTAGTAAGATGACCAGTAAAAGTGACTAGATACATTGATGCCACCAGTGTGACAAGCCACCAGATGGAGCAGCTGTGTGTGCATCTCACATGTGACTCAGGTCGGCAAGAATAGGTTAAAGCTGGGGCAAGAGGAGGAGACAGGAGGACAAGAAAGGGACTGTTGGGTAAGAGAGATGAAGATGCAGAAGGGCTCAGGAATGAAGGAGTTGTCAGCTCATGAGTCCCTGTGCCACTGCTGAAGGAGGATAGGTAAAGGAGAGCTCAACCTAGCATTTTTTTTTTTTTTTTTTTTTTTTTTTGCCTGTTAACTACTGTCAGCACTTTAGTTGAAAAGAGCACATTGTAGTTAGCACCACGGAGCACTTATAAATCTGTTCTGACCAAGCACTGGGGTTGTTGTTCAGACAGGAGTGGGCTGGAGACTTAGAGATGAAGCTCCAGACAATGAGGAGGAGGAGGATTTGTCTTTTTGAGACAGGGTCTCGCTATGCAGTACAGGTTGTCTTGAGCTCACTTCATAGCCCGGACTGGTTTCGCACTGATCATCCCTCCTCAGTCCCCCAAGTGCATGGATTATAGGCATGAGCCACCAATCCCAGTTTCATGCTCAGGATTGTTAAGACTGAGTTTTAGTGATATCTTAATTTGTTTGAACATAAGGAGCAGGAAGCCAATTTAAGTATTATGAGGCTTTTCTGGGATGGGGCTGGGTTAGAAAGAGTGACCAAATGAGAGGGCTAATAGTTTGTGTTGAGATAGATTGAAAATTCATCACAAATTTTATGTGGTGCTATTAAGGTATTGCTGAAGCTCATTGTTCTATTTGTGTATTTCCTCATAGCTCAGAATTCTTTCTTATATACCATATAATCCCCTTTAAGACAAATTGGTTTTCAAATTTTTCTTGACACACTCACTTGGGAGCTTACTACTATCTCTAGAGTTGGTTCTCAGGTACTATGAAAATATAATGCATTGTTACATCAGTAATTGTGAAGTGACACCTATCAATCTAATTTAAAAGTGTATTTGAATCAGAAGGTCTTTGAACTATATGTTAGGTTACAAAGGAGCTACCTCTATCTGAAGCTGTGACTGAGCATTTTAATGAGTAGCAGTCAAGAAATTCGAAGTTGTTATTCTAAAAGTAACTGCATGCATTTTCTTGCCTGTCTTATGCACCCTTTTATTGCCTAGTAAGCATCCAAATTGATGCATTCATAGCTATTATTTGCATAAAGAGTTTGAAGCACCATGGGAAAAATGATCTTGAATTTTCTGCTTCTATTTGTTTACTTTTTGTACAATAATAGTGCTTTTATGGAAGGAATTTTTATAACGCTGGGTTTTTCTGCTATTAATACAGTGTAAATAAGCTAAGATATATTTTTTGGACAACCACACATAAGGGAATGGCAAGAGGTTGAAAAGTCCCCTCAAAATAGGAAGAAAAGCTCTGGCCTCAGCTCTAGCTGATCCTGGAAAACCATGGAAGGGATATGAGGTCAGATATTCGGATCTTGGTTTGCAAAATGGTTTGCATGCAGAACATACAGATTCTTGGGCTTGACTCCTAGATATAACAATCTATTTAGTCCAGGGCTTGTCTGGAGAATATGAAGTTTTACAAAGTACTCTCAATGATTTTGATATACAGTTAAGCTTGTGAGCTTTTGCTAATAAAGTTAAGCATTCTCTGAAAAAGGATCATAAGATGGGTAAGAAAAGGATTAGAATGTTCTATTATGAAGCGGAACAATTTTTCATATTTTATCTCATTTATGCCTTAACACCATCTTGCAAGGCATATCATTTTATTCCAGTTTTAACCCAAGATTCAAAAAGGTTTACAGAACTTGAAAGGTCATGCAGCTTCTGGGAGACAGAATCTTTATTTGCATTCAGGTCATTTGATATGCTCTGTTAAGATCATTCAAGGTTCTGAACAATGTTGTCTGATAGAATTCTGGTTGCACCATCATCTCGCTTCTTTTTGCCATGCACCTTGCTAAAGGTAGTCTCTCTTACTTGTCCTTAAAGAGTATACGTGTGGTAGCTGAGTGGAGAAGACTATGTTTTGAGAGAACTGAAGTCAGATACACTTGGATAAACCTGTCTTCGATAGTCTGCAATGAACATGACTTGTTGTGACCAGATTTTACCTTGAATCTCTCTCAATGGTCTATGTTAACAAGTTGATTGTCTGAATGAGAAAATGTTTCACACTGCATGTGAGAACATAAGACTTGACAGGGGTCTACAAGGAAGAGGCCAGAGTCTGGTGTGGACTTAGCACACTGCTCAAGGGTCTGGACTTGGCTGCTAGAGCTTTCTGTCACTTGTGGGAATGTTGCCTGATGTTTCTAAACTTTATTTGTGTGTGTGTAAAATGAGAATAATAAAGTCTCCCCCAGAGACAAGTGTGTGTCAACTGAGATAATGTATGTAGAATATCTCAGTCAGAGTAAGGGCCTGATTAGTATTATCAGGCAGATACCTTCTTCTGTAGCTATACGATGGCCTGAATCTAAGTAGCTGGATACAGTGGGGTTGGGTGTGTGGAAGAAATTAGCATCAGAGCCAGAAATAAAGACAGGCCTTTCTCCTGGAGGGCTTCAGTTGCTGTTCTCCAGGAAGCAGGAGGAATCTCCTACTTGGTATGTGGCTGAGGTCCTCCAGCAGGGCGCTCTCCAGGTGTAGTTTGCAGAGCTCTAGCACTGTACCAACTTGGTGCTCATCAAGGCTGCACATTCCTGAGTCTCCTTCAGACCCGGAGATTTCTAGGCATTTCCAATGCTTCTGAAGTTTGAGAAGTGTAACAGCTAGGTTCCCTACATGTCTATCACACTGGGAGAAGATGCTTGGTCAGAGAGGAGCAGTTACTGAGGAAAGAGAAAAGGAGAGAGGGAGGAAGAAAGAATCTTTGCTAGGAACATTAAGGATAGCTGGGCCATAAATCAGTAATAATGAAGCACCAGGTAAGAATCTCCCTCAAAAGAGCATCAGTTCTAAGGAGTTGTGGTGCTTAGAAGGCAATTAGGGGGTGTGGGCTGAAGCTCCCAGGGAGGATCTAGGACATCTTGCTGCACCTCAGTAGAAGCAGACTGGAGCAGGCAGTGCTGTGGAGGGGAGTCAGAACAGGCTACGTCCCAGGAAAATCTCGGGCTTTTTAAGTGTTCTCCATTTGTTTTAATTTTTAAATTTATTTATTTATTTTTATATAGTAGTTCCTCAGACCTTTTGGACTCAGGGATATGGGATGATTTCCCACCTTGCTCTATTTTCTGTGACAGTGGGCTGAGAGCAGAGTTTCCACATTTAGAATATCTTAGGGCACTTGGGCAAGATGGGCAGCAACCTTTTTGGAACTACAAGGAAAATAAGCAATGTGCTGTGGCTATCTATTCTGTGCTAATGGTCTAGGTTTGTTTATTATACTCTCTCTTTGCTAGGCTCTGCACCTATTATCTTGCTGAATCCTGATAACAATCCAGAGTTTGTCACACTTACACCCACCTACAGAGTGAAATTCCAGAGTCTTGAATAACTGAAACTATTCCAGAGTAGCTGTGGAATTTGCCTAGGACACTCGCACAGTGAATAGTGAAGCTAAGATTCAGAACCCAGTTAGGCTTGTGATAAAGTACCCTTATGTACCAAATACAGGTTCCCTCTCTCTGGTTTCTGGGAAAAAGACATACACAATCTGTGTGACAACCATTTGAATGTTAAAAAATAAGAGTAACAGTGGCTCCTCCTTGCCCTTCTTAATTCAATAAGTACTGTTTACACTTCTGTTCTGCAATGATTGACTGATGTTTTGTGGCATATGAGGAAATTTGAGGAATTTATAATCCTTCTGTGGAGAAGAAGGTGAATACTTGACCAGAGTGAAACCAGGATATCCCACAAATGTTTAGATAAAAGGCACAGCAACTCTGCCCGAGGGAGCGTGGACTGAAGCCCCTTCAGGAAGGAGACATCTTGCTGAGCCAGAGATATCTCTAGGGACAGTGGGCTTGGAGACAACAATTGTAGAATAGAAGGGTTGTCTTTCTTTCTTCTTTTTTTTTTTTTCTTTGTGGAGCCAGAGATTGAACTCAGGCCCTTGTGCTTGCCAGGGAAGGGCTTATTCCACTGAACCATCTCCCTGGCCCAGCTTTTATTTTGTTTGCAAAGTAGATTTAAAGCTATTTGAAAAAGTGTGTGCGAGTTGGAAAGATAATTACAAGGAGAGTCTTACTAATACTAGATATTTGCAAACTTCTTTGTGTAATTGTTAGGCTGACATAGACTCACCTGCTGCCAGAAATAATGGAACCTACACAAATGAGCCTCACCAAATGGAGGGGAGTTCATTTCTTATTTCAGTTATTTGGAGGAAGAGATGTATATTAGCCATTTTTCCCTGGAAAATTTAAAATTTTTAAAGTTGAATTTCTTTGAGTAAGAGAGAATAAAAGAACGCCTTGACTTAAGCCTATCAATAGAAGCATCCCCTTGTTTTTATTGTGAGGGAACTTTTTTTTTCCTATATAGTGTTGGGAGTCCACAATGACATAGTCATTTTCTATGATGTTACTTGGCCATCATTTATTCTTTTAATTTCACATCATTCATCTCATTTATAATTGTGTTTGTATTTTTGTTGTTAACATTTAATGGTGACCACCCATTAAAACTATTGCAATTTCTAAGGATATTATATATTTAACTGACATGTTAATGCTTCTGGATTAGAAGCTGAAAAGTAATTAAAATTCCTATTCTTGTTGTAATGTTATGATGATGATGAGGATTTAATATTTCTCCAAATAGTTGATATAATGTAGCCTTTTGCTTCACTTGTATGTCTCTTTAGTTGCTGGACATGATATTTTAATAGTCATATTTAAAGGAAATAAACTCTCAGAGCTGTTGAGAAATCCTTGTACAATTCCATATTAATCTATTTAGCTTTCAGACATTTCTTAGTAGATCAAAGGAATTTCCTGGGCACTCTCAGAGGTCAGACTGACTTTTATCTGTTTTACTGAAGGTAATTAAGATTCCTCAGTTTACAAGTGGCTGGTCCGGGCCCTAAGTGGATTAGCCCCCAGTAGAGTCTTGGGAGAGAAGGACCAGAAAACTATAGACATTTAACTTTATGTTATTAAGTACCTATTGAAGTTGTTCTTGCAGTGTGAGAGCAAATTTTGGTCTGCATAGCCTACAGTTGCCCATATTTTACAAGTATATGGGTCTGTCTCTTTCAAGCCCTCATCATTATTCTGATCCTGATGTCATTCCTTTTATGTAGCTCTATAACACTTACACATATATTGGAATGGAGGAAATGAATCTCTAACCAATAAACCCAACAACCAGTATATTCTCTGTGCCATAGATTTCCACTGATAGTTATAGCATGTGGCTTTATGTAAGTTATTTAATGATATATTCTGACCTTTTCTAGGTACTGTCTTATGGATGGCCACAACTTTAAATCCTCAACAACAAAATGTTGAAAGTCAATGATAAGAGTCTTTGGCGTAGCACTACTATCTTTATATGTGTAGTTAATTTATGCAATAAATATCCTTTGAGCATATGAGGCAAATGCTGTGATAGACCTACAGATAAAATGTTGAGCAGGATATTTACCCTTATGGTGCATATTCACATTCTAATCTGTCATCTTGTCAGGCTCATATTACTTTCACCAAGGGAACGTAATTTTTTTTTTTTGTATTTTTAGGGACGAGTCTACAGGATGTTCTGGATCTCACTACTAGATAGAACTAGTAGTGATTCACCTGTTTACAGCCTCCCAAGAGCTGAGTTTACAGGTGTGCACCACCATGCCCAGTCTTAATTGCAGCCTCAGCATGCTGCAAGGGTGGGGGTTGACATAGCAGGCCTGGGGATGGAACCCTTGACCCCTGCGCCTGCTTGCAGGAGCTTTAATCTACTGAGCTATTTGGCCAGCCCTAAGGGAACATAATTTATGTGTCTTGCTGCCAGATGGCTTGAACCACCTTTGGTACATGTATGACTGTCTCGTGCACTACAGTACCATTTGTAACACCAGTGGTATAAGCCACCTGGTAGGACAGTTACATGTGTGACACTGGTGGTACAAGCCTGTGGGGATGTGTTAACAGCCTTGTTTTCCAATTTAATTTTGAGTTCCAGTGTTTCCCAACTACATAGTTAGATTTGGGAAAAGAAACTACAATACAAAGATACTTAAAATAAAGTATACATCGCGGGACCATAATATTAAGTTGAGCTGTAAATGGCTATGGTCGACAACTTCTTCGGATAATTCACTATTGTTGTGGAATGCTGGACTGTGTTGGATTGTGTTGTCGAGTTCAAGCACCTAAGTTAGTTGAATGACAATGGAGTGCCCATCTTTGACAGGTGTAGACAAAGGAATGGGTATAGAAAGGAAGAATCATGATGTGTGTGTATAGACAGTACAGTTGGGATAGATAATGCCATGCTTCTACATAATTCTATGAGAGGCAAGATTTTCACTAATGGTGGTTGGACAGGATATTATGTCAGCTTCTAGTACTATGGACAACTACTAGGAAAATAACAAGGTAGAAAGTATTAATTATTGAATCTTTGATGTAATTCAGGTATAAAAAATAAGATACACAAAGAGCTACACTCTACTGATAAGAGACATACGGTGTAATGTCTGTAAATATAATATCATGTATGCACCTTCTATGACACCAAAACATTATGAAAACAGTTTGCAATGTATTAATTTATCAAATCCATCTTGTAGAGGTATCTTAAAACTGTTTCATTGATATTTGTACCTCAATAAAACAAAAATAAAAAATTAAAAAAAACAAAGATACTTAACTACAGTAAAATAATTTTCCATTGCAGCACAAGGTTGACATTTCCAAGGTAAATGGATCCATAACATTAAGTTGTCAAGTGAGTAGACAAGCACAGGTAATTTGTGCACGGAGGGGTGGGTTTTATATTTTTCAGTGCACTGTGTAATCAAGGATATTATGTAATATTTGGACATCATTTTCCATAAATTTTAAATTTAAAAAATCCATATGGGTTTTTAATATGCAGTTAACTAAAAATGAGGTGTCCTTTAAAAATTGAAATATTCTTCAATGAATGAAGGACTCTTGAAAATGTTATATTGGCTGTAACATATGTAATTTCTACAATTATTTTGAGAAGATGAGAAAAAAATATTGATACCTTTGCATTTTCAGTGCCTACTAGTTCCACACAGCTCTCTTTCATTTCTGGGTTCTCCTTTGGTCCATTTTCAGCTCTCAGTTGGTTGAATAATGTCTGAACGCCTTTTGTGTCTAAGACAGATGCATGTGAAATAGATGCAGTGGCCCTATCAACTTTACTTGAGATGCTGACAGCCTCAAATGCATCTTATAGTAGAGGATAAATGTGAGCAAAAATACTCCTTGGTTAGAGTTCATGATCACCATTTAGAACTGATTTGTGAATGTTGGAAATACTTATAGATATGATAAAAATATATCAGGAATGTATTGTGATATGGGAAGAGTAAATATAAGAGTCTTTGGCTTCTGCTTCTCTTTATTCTTCTTATATGAACTCCTCACACCCCCTGTGATAGAAGAGCTGGTCATATGCTGGGATTAAGGGTGTGTGGTTACTAAATTAGTCCAATGACTGACATACCACAGTTCTGGATAGGATGAAGTGTGCCTCACCCTGGGTGTGAGTGATACCCCTAATGGCAGGTAGCCTAGGTAAGATGTAGGGATAGAAATAGGGTCCTTGCTTGTTTGTTGCTCACTTGTAGCTTGTTGCTTTCTTCCTGCTATGGACTGTTTCTCATCTCAATTACCCCTGTGCTGTGCCACTGTCATGGAATTGGAAAACTATGAACTGAAACCTCTTCAAACTGTGAGCTATAACAAACCTTTCATCCTTTAACTGTGTGTTGGGTATTTTGTCTCAGTAACAAGGAAAGTAAGACAACAAGTGTAGGGAGCCGAATAGCTGTGCCTGAAAGGTGATGTTGGCTTTTGTCTTTTACCCCCGCCTGAGGGTGAGTGCTCTCACCTTAAAGGCACAGCCGCACCTTAAAGACGGCGCTGGCTTCCGCCTTCCACCCCCACCTGAGGGTGGATGGTCTCCGTAGCAAACAGCTTCTCGTTTGGCTAAGGCTAGGACTTGGGCGTTGCTTCCGTGTACCTGGACCTATCGGCTGTGCCCACGTGGCACTCCAGGGTTGGACGCCCACTGGTTTAAAGCCACGAGCGGGTTTCCCCTATGGGAGACTAAGATGGGAGACTAGAAGGAGGAAGCAAGAAAGCTAGCTAGCAGGGGAAGGAGATTGTATAGGGGTCCTGAATAAACCGTGGAAAGAAGAGCTGGTTGTTGCGTCTTCCTTGCCGGCCGAGGTTGCGCGCGACAAGTGGTGGCCCGTACGGGGAAGCAGAGCCTGTGTTCCTGCAGAGTGGTCAACGACAGCCCAGAACTTTCCACGGTCAGGGGGTGCACCGGTAAGTCCTCGGAAAAATTCGGGGATCCGCGACGAAAGCGGGGAATAAGTCCTCGGGAAAATTCGGGGATCCGCAACAAAAACGGGGAATAAGTTGCTCTTCTCTGTAGTAAAAGAGAGAACAGGATAAGACTTGCTGACGAGCGGGTTTAAAGATAAAAATAAAAAAGACTTTACCATGGGGAATGTATTCCCAATTTTTTCGGCTCTACAGGAGCTGTTAAGGCTAATTTGGGAACCGATCCCAGACTACTTAGAGGACCGGCATTACAGCGAGACAATGGAGAGTAAACAGGTAACACAAAAACAGCTACAAAAAAAAAGGTCCAAAAAGACAGACAGTAAAAGGGGGTCAAAAAGACATCCCGATCTTCCTGAGTCGGAGCCTCCTGAGTCCACTGACTCAGAGGAGGATGACTTAGTGCTTGCTGAGACAGTTAGATTAAGGGTTAAAAAAAAAAAAAGTCGAAAAAAAAAAGAAAGCGCTGAGCGTAGAGGAGCCATGTTGCTCCTCCCCAGAGTATGAGGCGGGGCCCACGACACCACCGCCCTACTGGGACAGCGGAGGAGGTCATTCGGAACATTCCTTTAATCCAAAAGTGTGGAAAACAGTAAGATTGGAACTCCCCTTAGCTTTCCCTGTATTTCAGGACGCCCAGGGACAGCGATTCCATGAACCCTTGGACTTTAAAGTGATCAAGTCCTTGGCTAAATCAGTTAAGACTTATGGTATCACAGCTTCCTTTACTATAGCTCAGGTAAAAGCCCTAAACAGGCATTGTATGACACCAGGGGATTGGAGTAGCCTGGCTCGGGCGTGTCTGAGCCCTGGTCAGTATCTCGATTAAAAGGTTTATCTGATAGAGTTTGCTACAGAGGAGGAGGCTGCTAATCAAGCCACAGGACATCAGGCTTGGGACAGAAACATGTTGCTTGGCCAAGGCCGTTTCGCTAATACACAAACAGGCTACCCACCTAAAGTTTATGGACAAATTAACAAAATTGACATTAAGGCATGGAAAGCCATGCCAAACAAAAGAGAAGTGAGGGACAATCTTACAAAAATTTTACAAGGCCCCATGGAACTCTTCCCATTTAACTTGATTTCAGATTCTGCCTATGTTGTTAACACACTTAAGGTCTTAGAGGTCGCTGGACCCATAAAGAGTTCCAGCCCTGTCTGTGCGCTGTTCCGACAGTTACAACAGTTAATCCAACACAAAACTTCCTGTTTCTTTCCACAACATATTAGAGCTCATACAGGCTTGCCTGGACCACTAAGTAAAGACAATGCCATAGTCGATGTATGGACTCGACAGGAGTGGACATTTTTAGGTGCCTCTTTAGATCGTACAAAAAAATTCCATGAGTCCTTCCACATAAATTCTAAAACATTACAACATAAATTTTCTCTCTCTCGAGCAGAAGCTCGACAGATTGTACTTGATTGTCCTCAGTGTGTTATCCATCATGCCCCCCCGAGTTTTGGGATAAATCCTCGGGGCCTCCTTCCCTTAAAAGTATGACAAATGGATGTAACACACATCTCAAAATTTGGAACTCTTAAATATGTACATGTGTCAGTGGATACCTGTTCAGGGATCATACATGCCACAGCCCTGCCTGGTAAAAAGACACACAATGTTATCGCTCATTGCCTAGAAGCCTGGGCGGCTTGGGAAAAACCATTACAACTCAAGACTGACAATGGACCAGCCTATACTGGCCAACAGGTCACCTCTTTCTGCCACCAAATGGAGGTACAGCTTGTACATGGATTACCATATAATCCACAAGGACAGGACATCATAAAACGTGCCCACCACACTCTTAAGGAGTACTTACAAAAACAAAAAGGGGGAGTTGGCTATGGCCGTACCCCAAAGGAGAGACTTTCTCTAACATTATTCACCATCAATTTTTTAAATTTGGACGCTCAAGGGCGCTCCGCAGCTGACAGGCATTATGAGCCTGGCGGTGCCTACAAAGGCATGGTAAAATGGAAAGACATTTTGACAGGCCTCTGGCGAGGGCCTGACCCCGTGCTAACTTGGGCACGAGGGGCTGTTTGTGTTTTCCCTCAGGACCAGCAAGATCCGGTGTGGGTACCTGAACGCCTGACCAGAAAGGCCCAATATGAAAAGAAGGACACCACCAATAAAAAAAAAAGTGCTACTACTGATCCTCACGATGTTCCTGATGCTACAACAGGGGACATCAGAGCTGAGATGGGGAATCCTGTCGGTGTTTCCAAGACCAGTGTCGGTTCGCCATAATGCCCGACAATTGGACTGGGGAATTTGATGGCCTAATGGAACAGCTGAGAGTGACCATCATGACTGTGAACTATTAATAGAGGGACTGGTTTCATGGT
>PVKA01025673.1:0-18029 GCA_004027165.1 Ctenomys sociabilis
TGTCTATACACACACATCATGATTTTTTCTTTCTACAACCCTTCCTTTGTCTACACCTGTCAAAAGTGGGCACTCCATTGACATTCAACTAACTTAGGTGCTTGAACTCGACACTACAATCCAACACAGTCCAGCATTCTACAACCATAGTGAGTTATTCAAAGAAATTGTCGACCATATCCATTTACAGCTCAGCTTAATATTATGGGCTCATGATGTATACTTCTTTTTTATACTTTTCTGCTGGATGGTTAAGACCTAGGAAATATAAAGTTCTTGTGTTGGTATATAAACAGATTCTTTTAGCTTATCTCATTTTAAGACTTTTTTTTTTTTTTTTTTTTTTTTGGCAGAATGGGAGATTGAATGCAAACCCTTGTGCTTGCCAGGGAAGCGCTTATTCCACTGAGCCATCTCCCTGGCCCTTTAAAAGTATTTTAACCTATTATTTGCTTTAGTTTCCATTATTGAACTTCATTTATAAGAGAGTTGAGCAGTTTGTCCACTATGGTGCAACCTTAACTCATGGTATTTTGGGTAGCTTCTTTGTGAGTTCCTCATCATTCAAAGAGTTATCAAGCAGAATTGGATCACTACAAATGTTGAAGAGAGAGCTCATATACAAGACAGGATTAGGGTAGGTAAAGTTGCTATTTCTTTTATACTGTGATCCTTCTGTTTATTTTCTCACTAGGTCATGAACATGTTTATATTAAATTATTTTCTTCAAATATTGTTTGTACCACTTCTGAGGGAAAGTCTGATATTCACACAAATGCAAATGAAAACCCCAGTGAGATGCCATCTCACCCCAATAAGAATAGGTTATTATAAAAAACACAGTTGAAAATGTGAACAAAAGTAAGCCCTTACCTACTGTTGGTAAGAATTTACATTCCTACAGCAATTATGCAAAACAGTGTGAATGACCCTCTTAAAAATTAAAAATGAAGCTACGACTATGGTTTGTAGGCCTCTCATCTTTCACCTTTCTTCTTCTACCCTATATTGACAAAAAGGATAGTACCTTGAAGAGCAAGTATATATATATTTTTCTTTCTAGTGGTCGTACTAGAGTTTAAACTCAGGAATCCTCACTGAGCTCCATCCCTAGCACAGCCCCCACATTTATTTTAAATTGTGAGGTAGGTTTTTACTGAACTGCTACATTTCTGAGTCTGGGCTCAAACCTTCAATCTTCTTGCCTTAGTCTACCACAGTTTAGATTTTATGCATGTACCACCACGTGACTTTTTGTCTTAAAAATTACAAAAGTTTTGTAAAAAAATTTTCAACTACGTAAGTAGTGTTAGAAGTACATGTCAGCATGATATTTGTTTGTTCTTTTTTTTTTTTTTTTTTTTTTTTTTCTGGTGGAACCGGGTATTGAACTTGGGTCCTTAGCACTTGCCAGGGAAGCACTTATTCTACTGAGTTATTTCCCTGGCCCCTACATGACCTTTCAATGAATCTATTTTACTTCATGTTTCAGTGTTTAGAAAGTAGCAGCTTCTGCTTTGGTTCAAAGTATTTCCAATTAATTAATGTGTTCATTCATAATTTTGCTTTTGAAATTTTATTATACTGAGAAAATTGATACAATTTCATAGGAAATCTTTCAAAATAAGTTGGATTGTTATCAGAAATTGAAATCATGTGGGAACCAAATTGACATTTTGGAAATATCAAGAAACTGATTCTCTTTCATTGGCTTTCATTTCTTCATGTTCAAAATTATAGGTATACTTCAGTTAATCTTTAAATTCTGTTTCAAGTCTTTTAACATTTTGTTTTCACAGACTTATATGGCAGAAATAACAAGACCTGTCTCTGGGTTGTGATGGGATATAAATAAATGTATATAATGATGATGTCTAGAATTTTTAGTCCTGGACATGTATTAATGGAGAATCCATTTCTCCATAAATAGAGATTTACAGTATCTAGGATGAAGAAGACTTCCTGTTTAAAACAGTAGATTTAAAGTAATATCTACTAAGAGTTTATAAGACTCTTAGGAGTGACCATTGCATGGTTCTGTGTTATATATAGTGTACATATGATTTTAAAAGTTCAAATATTTAAAACCATCAATTTTTATCATTTCATTTCATTTTATATTTAGTTTTTCAAGGACAGAATATCACAAATCCTTTTGCTTCATCAGTGCTATATATTTACTTTGTGATACAGTAGATTAAGTACACTTTCTGCTACAATCCCATCTACCATTTTCACTCTCTTCCTAATATTTTACTGGGTTCAACTAAATCCATAAACTATATTTACATTATTTTGGGTAAATGAATATTATGACTATGTTGTTGCTGCATGGCCAGATATTATATGATTGTGTGTATATCTTTTCTTATGTAGATCTTTTCCTTATGGTTTACACTTACGTTTTTATCATTGTAGTACATTCTTTATGCTACTCTTTCCAAAAAGTTGTACCATATTTCTGTACCTCACTGTGTTAATCAGTTTTCAACTACAAAACAGCTGATATAAACAACTTAGAGAAACAAAGACTTATTTTGGTTCATGGTTTTGGTCTATAGTTCATGGTCCATGGTTGACTGGCTCTATTGCTGGTAGATCTATAGTAAGACAAAACCTCATGTGAGAGAGGATGCTTTCCTCATGGAGGCCATGATATAGAGAGACAATGAGAAGGACCCTGAGAAAACATCATACCCTACTTTTTCCAACTAGTTGTCTCTGCTAAGTGTTTGCACTACTTCCTGGTAGTGTCATCACTGGGAGACTAAGCCCTTCACACAGCCTATGAGGGACATAATTATACAAAGTACAATAATCACTTTTTTCTTAGGAGGCTAAAATGGGAAGAATGGTCTCTGTTTTATGTTTTGATTTTTATTTATATTACATAAAATGTAATTCATATTAATATATTTTTATGTCCAACAATTTCATTAAACTGTATTAATTCTAATTTCATGGTAGAGAATTTTTTAAATTTTCTCTCTATTTTATCATATAATAAACGAATATCATTTTTGGTTCTTCTTTTCCAAAGCCTTTCATTCTTTTCAGTAAAGGCTAAGGATTATGATAATCAAATTTTTCATATTTCATTTAAGATTGTTGCATATATATTCATTTGTAGATTGGTCTGTAAATTTCCTTTCACAGGCAGACTTGTTTAGGTTTTGGATCAAGTAATGCTAATTAATTTTTTTATTTTATTGAAGAACAAATAGCAATGAGACAGTTTTAATCAAATTAGTAGGACAGATTCGATAATTAATACATTGTATATTGTTTTTGTAGTGGTTTTTGTTGTACAAGGTGCATACAAGTTATTCTATTTAGAAACACTATGGGAGCAGATACTTCTAATCAATAAATTAAGAGAATGTTGCTGTATACTTATAGTTATTTTTAAAGCTGAATTATACTACAGTTTCAATAATTAATACATTTTACATTGTTATTTTCCTAGTGGCTATCCATAGCACAAGAAGCAGACCAGATATCCTGTCCAAACACTATTATTACAAATCTTTCTTCTCATAGAATTACAAAAAAGTACTGCATATTTCTCCAAACTGTACCATTAATACAAACACAGAATGGTTCTTCCCTCCTTTTTTGTTTAGTTCTGTCAAAGACGGGTATTCTGTTGTCATTCAATTATTATAGGTGCTTAAATTCATCAAAACAATCCAACATAGTCCACCAGTCCACAATATTAGTGGGTCATCTGAAGAAGTTGTAGACTAAAGCCATTTGCAGCTCAGCTTATTATTTTGGCCTTATTTTATATTTCTCCACTGGATGGTTAAGACTGAAATAAAGCAAGACCTATATAACAAAAAATGTAACTTTTGTATATCATGAAGTCAGTCAAGTCACTCAGGCTTTATCCCATAACCATATACGTCACTTTGTAGATCCTTTGTCAGTATCAGCCATGTGGATGATTCAAGGCCATTGCTTGATCACTTTCTTCTCTGTGCAAGCCTGAGAGAAAGTTTTCTCTCCATGTGACTATCCTTAGGCACACTGCAGATCATTGATCACATTCCTCTGTGGCTCCATATAATTTCCTTGATCAGAAAATTTGGGGCACAGCAGAGTTCCATGATGTTACAGTACAGGTTTTTCTATGTCCTGAGTCTTCAATGACCTTGAAAGGCTGGGGCCAAAATGTGGGCTGACCTTGAAGCCCTTGCATTTCTCCAAGTTTTGATCTGCAAACATAGGTTGTTAACCATCCAGAAGAGAAGCTGATTATTATCCTGCAACACATGCAGTTCAGTTTACCCTATCTGGCTAAATTCTTTGTAGTTGTTATACCTTTCTGTTTGTATTTCTTCTTTTGACTCTTGTACTAGGGAGACTATACGTAATTTGCCTATGTGTGTCTGATTTATTTTACTTATGAGTATATGTTCAAGTGGCATCCACTCCAATATAAATGCTTCAAGTTTATCATTCTTTATAGCTCAGAAATACTCCATTACATAAAAATACCACATCTTTTTCAACCATTCCTAAAGTTACAGGAATCTTGATTGTTTCCAAAATTTGGCTGTCACAAATTGTGCTGCTATAAACATACATACACATGTATCACTGTGATATGATGTTTTCAGTTCCTCTGGGAAAATTCCAAGTAGGGGGATAGCAAGCTTAATGGGATTTCCAGGCTACTTTTGTGAGTAGTCTCCACACTGATGTCCACAATGTTTGCACCAGTCTACATTCACACCAGCAGTGGAGAAGGGTTCCCTTTTCCCACATAATCTCCAACATTTGTTGTTGGTTGAGTTCTTCATGAAAGCCATTCTTTTCTGAGTGAAATGGTATCTCAGTGTTGTTTTAATTTGCATTTCATGGATGGCTAGTGATGTGGAGCATATTTTTATATATTTATTTGTTTCTTTAATTTAGTCCTCTGACAGGAGTATATTCATCTCACATGCCCATTTCTGGATTGGGTGTTTAAATTTGAGGGCCCTAATATAACTTAGTTCTTTATAAATTGTAGAAGGAGACCTTTGTCTTATTGCTTATTAGTTAGGATTTTGTCAAAATTTGTAGGTTGTCTTTTCACTTTGTTGACAATATCTTTTCACATGCAGAAACTTCACAATATGAACTGACCCCAGTTGTTGATTCTTTCAAGTGTTTCCCATGCAGATACATGCTTGTTCGTGAACTTTTTGACTACCCCTATGTCTTTAAGAGTTCCTCCTACTTTCTCTTCCAGGAGACTGAGTGTTTCTGTTTTAATGTTTAGATCTTTAATCCATTTTGACTTTAGCTTAGTGCGTGGTGACAGACCTGTGTCAAGTTTTAGTTTTCAGCATGGAGAAAGCCCGTTTTTTCACTATCATTTGTTAAAGAGGCTATCTTTCTTCCAGTAAGCATGTTTAGCCCCTTTGTAGAAGATCATGTGGCTGAGTGTTTTCATAGAGGCCTCTGCATCTTCTAATATATTCCTTTGATCCTTAGGTCAATTTCATTCCCAATATCATGCTGATTTTACCACAATAGCTTTGTAGTATAATGCCAAGTCAGGAATTGTGATGCCTCCTGCCTTGTCTTTGTTGGCCAGGATTGCCTTTGCTATTCTACATCTTTTAGGGATCCAAATAAATTTTAGGAACGATTTCTCTGGATCTGGGACGTATGCTGGTGGCAGTTTGATAGGGTTTGCACTAAATCTGTACAGCAATTTTGGGAGTATGGCCATCTTCACGATGTTGGTTCTTCCTATCCAGGAGCATGGAATATCTTTCCATTTTCTGAAATCCTCTATAATCTCTTTTCTTAGGGTGTTGTAATTTTCCATGAAAAGATCTTTGACTTCCTTGGTTAAGTGAATTCCAAGATATTTCATTTTCTGCGGTGCTATTGTGAAAGGTATTGTTTCCGTTTCAGTGTGTTTGTTATCTGTGTAGAGGAATGCTGTTGACTTTTGCTTATTGACTTTGTATCCTGCTATGCTACTGAATTTCCGTATCAGTTCTAGTAGTTTCTTGGTGGAATTTTTGGGGTCTTCCAAGTAAAGTATCATGTCATCGGCAAATAGTGATTATTTAACTTCTTCTTTACCTGACCTAATTCCTTTTATTTCTTCCTCTTTTCTAATGGCTGTATCTACTGATTGCAAAAATATATTGAATTAGAGTGGTGATGGAGGACATCCTTGTCTTGTACCAGATTTAATAGTAAAATATATCGTTTTTCCCCATTTAGAATTATATTAACCTCGGGGTTGTCATAGATGGCTTTTATCATATTGAGGTAGAGGCCATCTATTCCAATTTTCTTTACAACTTTGACCATGCATGAGTGTTTGTAAAAAGCTTTTTATGCATCAATTGAGGTGATCATGTGCTCTTTAGATTTCAGTCTATTAATATAGTGTACTACATTTAGATTTTTGAATATTGAACCATACTTGCATCCCTGGGATGAATCCTACCTGGTCATGGTGTATGATCTTCTTGTTGATTTGCTATATTCTATTTGTGAGGACTTTTTTGAAAAATTTTGCATGTATATTCATGAAAAAGATTGGCCTATATGTCTCCTTTTTAGTTCTGTCTTTGCCTGGTTTTGGAATCGTTATAATACTTGCTTCCAGAACTGACTTTTGGAGGATTACTTCCTTTTCAGTTTCATTGAAGGATTTAAGGAGTGTAGGGATTATATGTTCTATAAATTTCTTGTAGAATTCAGCTATGTATCCATCAGGACCTGGACTTTACTTTGTCAGCAGTGTTTTTATTGTGTTTCACATTGTGTTGGTTATTATTGGCTTATTGAGAGTTGTTATATCTTCTTGATTCAGTTTTGTTAATTTGTACCTTTCGAGGAATCTGTCCATTTCTTCTGTGTCTTCTATTGTGTGCGAATAAAGATTCTCAAAGTAACTATTGATAATCTTCTGAACTTCCACTGGGTGTGTGGTAATTTCACTCTTTTCATTACTAATCACTTGGATTTGAATTTTTTCTTTCCTCTTTTTGATGAGGTTAGCTAGGAACTTATCAATTTTATTCAATCTTTCAAAGAACCAGCTTTTTGATACGTGAATTCTTTGAACTGTTTTCTTCATCTCATTTGAATTAATTACTGCTCTAATCTTTATGATTTCTTCCCGTCTTTGGGCTCTGGGTTTGGTTTTTTCTTCCTTTTCTAGGTGTTGGAGGTTCAACTTTAGGGTATTTTTTTGTTCCTGTTCTGTTTTCCTAATGTGTGAGTTTATAGCTATGATTTTCCCTCAGAGAACTGCTTCCATTGCGTTCCATAAATTCGGATAAATTGCAGTTGAATTTTCATTGCATTGTAGATACTGTTGAATTTCTTGTTTCATTTTATCTGTGACTCATTGATTGCTGAATAGGGTGTTGTTTAATTTCCATGTATTTAGCGGGTTTTGCTGGTTTCTTTTGTCATTTATTTCCAGTTTCATTGCTCTGTGGTCAGATAGTACGCATGGGATAATTTCTGTTTTCTTGCAGACACTTAAGTGTGATGACCTGTGGACTAGTATGTGGTCTATTTTACAAAATGACTCGTGTGCAGCTGAAAAAATATGTATTCAGCTGTCATTGTGTGGATCACTCTGTATTTGTCCGCCAGGTCCAATTTTTCCAAGCTCTGGTTCTGTTCTGCTACTTCTTTGGTAACTTTTTGTCTGGTTGAACTATCTTTTTGAGATACAGGGATGTTAAGGTCTCCTGTTAAAATTGTGGCATGGAATATTAGGGTTTTCATGTTAATTAAGGTTTGTCTTACATAATTGTGTGCTCCTGTGTTTGGTGCATAAATATTTATGAATGTTTCGTCTTCCTCTTGAAATTTTCCCCTGACCAATATATAGTGGCCTTCTTTATTTCATTTGATCCTTCTTGGTTTGAAGTTAAGACTGACTGAGAACAGAATTGCTACTCAACCTTTTTTCTGAGGTGCTGGGTCATGTATTGTTTTCTATCATTTGACTTGAAGCCCTTAAATGTCTATTCAGTTAAGTGTGTTTGTTGTATGCAGGATATTGTTGGATTTTGTTTCCTAACCCACTGTGCCAGTCTATTTCTCTTAATTGGTAAATTGAGTCCATTTACATTGAAGGCTATAATTGAAATGTGTTGACTTATAATTGTCATGTTATTTACCTGCTGTTGTTTACCCTTTTTTGTCCTGTGTTTAATTGTTTGCCCTATTTAGTGGGTTCCTTCTGTTCTCATGCATGGAGTTCTGGTCATTTGGTCCCTCTCTAGTTCAGTAGTCTGTGTAAGGATGTCTTTGTCATCATGAAATTCTTTGGTTGTTCTTTGTCATGGAAGTATTTTACTTCTCCATCAAACTTGAAAGAGAGTTTTGCATGGCACTGTAGTCTGGGCTGGAATTTGTTTTCATAGAGGACTTGTAGTACTCTGCTCCATGCTCTCCTTGCCTTCATGGTTTGTGAAGAGAAATCAGCTGTAATTCTGATGAGTTTTTCTTTGAATGTGATCTTCTTCTTTTCTCTAGCAGCTTTCAGTATGTTATTCTTTAGTTGGATTTCTGGATCTTGACTATTGTATGTCTCAGTGTGTTTTTACTTGGGTTGAAGTTATTTGGTGTTCTGTATGTTTCGGTTAACTGAATGTTAGATTGTTTCCTCATATTTGAGAAGTTTTCTACTATTACTTCTGCTCATATACTTATTATATCATTTGTATTGACTCCTTCTTTCTCATTAAAACCTATTAATCTCACATTGTTCACCTTGGCATTGTTTTGCAGATGATGGATATTTTTTCCTGTATCCTCATTGCTTTTAAGAAATCCTTTCTCATCTTTTTACTAGCTGCACCATCATCTTCAAGATCTAAAACTCTGTCTTCTCTTTCACTCAAATGGTATTGTAGACTTGTGATTGAGATTTTAGGTTCTTCTATATCCCTTTGACCCTGCTTCATGTGATGTATTTCTGTATTGGTCATTCTAGGAATCCATCATATTTCTTATCTCTTCTATTTTGTTAATCCATGTCTTCTTTAGAGGTAGCTATTAATTCTTTTACTGCAGAGTGTTTTGCTAATTGGGTTTCCTCCATATATTTCTGTAATTTATTCTCTACTCTGATGCTATGCTTTCAAAGATTTCTTTCTTTATTTCAGAAATTATTTTTGCTCTGAGTTCCTCTTTACTTTTCTGCTATTGTTTCTTTGCTTGAGACACTGTTAATTTATGTGTTTAAGCTGAAAGAGTGTTCTCTGCACTTATTCTGGGTGGGCATTGGGTTTCCCCCATATATTTCTGGATTTCTTTCATTACTCCAGATGTTATGTATTAAAAAAGTTCTTTTTTTATGTCAGGCCTTAATTCTGGTCTGAGTTCCTCTATAGCTTTCTGTTGTTTTTTCTTTGCTTCCAACTCTGTTATTTCATTCATTTCAGCTGAGCTTGTGTCCTCTGCACTTATCATTGTTGGACTCGAGGCCTGAGATTGCATTTTGCTCCTTGTCTTTGTCATCTTGTATAGCACTTACTTCTGACTTTTGGTATAGAGCTTTGGTGCAGGTACAACATTAGTCATTATGAAATTCGCATGTGATCTATTAAATTTGAGTTTATCTAGTTATGCCTGGCCTGGGTCTAGCTATTGTGTTCAGTTCCTTTTTGCTGCAGCCCTTCTGGCACAACGTTTAGCTTGTGGTTCCCCTCTGTTGTACCCCTGGCTGAGCGAGCACTGTGGAGCACTGAAGCTCTCCCACACACTCACCGGACCCGGCTCGGGTGGATCTGGGCCAGAAGAGTCACAAAACTTCTCACTAGATAGGTGTGCTTGTGGGCAGTGGCCCCTTGCAGTTTCAGGGCAGGCTGGCCTGGAGACGATCAGGTTGATTGCTAGCTTGGAGGTCTTGGGTGGCAGGGACTATGTATTGCAAGATGCACACAAGGAGAATCCAAAATTTCTCCCACACACTCACTGTGCTGGGCTGGGGTGGTTCAGGGACTGGAAGAATCACAAAATTTCTCACTCACTAGGCGGGCTTACAGGCCAAGTAATGCTAATTTTTATCTCTTCTGTTCTCTGGAAGAATTTGTTTAGATTTAAATTTTTGTTCTCAATACAAATATTTTTTTTTTCCTTTTTAATTGCATTATGGTTAGAGATTATGTTCCACTTGAATTTTGTTTGTTGCGATTTAGACTATCTGTGCAGTACATGTTCAGGTTTTTACATTTCCAAGATATGCCCAAAGTATGTGTTCATTCTTCAATTAATTCATACATTATTATATTTGTCCATTTAAAAAGTTGTTATACATGTTCAGATATTCCTATGTCTTCATAGTGCAATTTTGTCGTGTGTTCTATCAGTTGTCAGAGATGTGTTTAAAACCCGAAACTATGATTGCAGACTTTTCTATCCTTTTTAAAATAGTGGTTTTACATATGTTGAGAATGTTATTAGTGTATAAAACTTAAGGAAGTTCCCTTTTAAGACCTTAACTTGAGTACCAAAACTTTTTATTATTCTGTTTTTTTTATCGTGTGAAATTTTTTCATATTTTGTTTCAACTTTTTCAAGTAGCCTTATTGCTTTGATGTCTCCAATAAATACTATACATAATGAAATATGCTTGATGTTTGTTGTCCAAGGATAGTGGTTTGCAACATTTTTCTCATTTTTCACACCTAACCTTTTAATAATTGTTTAGAAAATAAAAGATATAATGAATCACATATGTTTATCTAGATTCAACAATTGTTGTTTAATTCAATTCAACAATTGAATTTTGCCATATTAACTGTGCATATTAGGTCTTGTTTTCTACTCTGTCTTTGTATTTAATGATTATATAAATTTGTGTTGTGTATCTATATGTGTCTTTTGATAAACCACTTAAAATGAGTTATAGACGTAACATTTTATATAACTAATTCCTCAGCATGCAACATACCTAATGAAAGGTGTTTTATGTTACATGAATCTGATATTATTACCACTCTTAAAAAATTGACAATAATTGTAAACATCTTTAAAAAGTCCTTCTTAGCTGTTCATGTATGAACATTGATTTATTCTCTTAACTTTTTAAAAATTCTATAATACATTTGAAAAAAAATTTTCGTGAATCACTCTGTCTCTACAAATCTTGAAGGAGCGGAACTGTCCACTTCATTGAACCCTGTTTCAAGCATGTTTTTTTATAGAGAATGACATGCAAAATGGAGATCACATATCCCTTTAGAGGAAAGGCCAGATTTGTTTACCTTAAAGATAATATCTGGGGGCAAAAGTCAAGGTAGCTTACTGTCCATTATAAAATATGTGGGTTCTCTACCTGATTTGTCCCCTACATCAGCAGTATAGCACATATGAAGACATCATCATCTCTGCTCAGCATTACCCTGTGGAAATTAATACTCAGAAAACCCAGAAAATTTAATTGATTTATTAATCATGAGGGCTGGCCAAATAGCTCAGCAGTTTAAAACACCTGCAAACAGGAGCAGGGGCCGGGGTTTTGATCCCCAGGCCTGCCATGCCAACCCCACCCCCGCAGTGCACTGAGATGGCAATTGAGACTGGGCGTGGTGGTGCACGCAAGTAATCCCAGCTTATGTGAGGTTGTAAACAGGAGAATCACTATGAGTCCGGTCTAGTAGTGAGACACTGAATACCTTGTAGAAGCTTCCCTAAAAATATAAAAAAGAAAAAAATCATCACTTGTTTCTGATCAAAAATCTTCTATATGCCAATATCATCCATGATAGTGTACCAAGCTGATTTGCTAAATTCTAGGTAGGAAAAGACTGGCTCTTCACAATTATCAACAGTACTCCATATCTTATTCCTTGACATTTGATTTTTTAAACAAATTAATGGAGATATTTTTTGTAGAGTGCATAGTTAACCCATAGAAAGTATACTGTTTATTTTAGAATGGATATAGAATTGTGTCTACATCATTAAAATTAAATTTTAGATATTCCTTAACTGTAGCTTCTCATTTACCCATAACCTCTGACTAAAGCACCTACAAACTTATTTGTTGTTTCTCTAGGTATTTTTTTTCTGTTTTGGAAATTTAATATAAGTAAATCATGCAACATGTGGCATTTGTATCTGGCTTCTTTTGTATAGCACAGTGTTGTCAAGATTAATATATATTGCATCATGAAACAAGTAGTTCCTCTTCATTGCCTGATAACATTTCATTCTATTTATATGGCACATTTTGTTTATCAGTTGATCCATTAGATAATCTTTAGATTCTTTATAATTTTTTATTATTATTTTTATTGAAGAACAAATAGCAATGGGACAGTTTCAAGACAAATCCACAGGACAGATTTGACAAATCAATACATTGTGAAATGTTTTCGTATTGTTTCAGTGTCATACAAGGTGCATACATCATATTATACTTACAGGCATTATTATAGCAGATGTCTCTGCTATAATAATGAAGAGAGTGCAGCTATATACCTATCTTATTTCTCTACAGCTGATTTATATCACAGATTCAACAATTAACACCCTCTACCTTCTTATCTCCCCAGTGTCTGTCCATAGTACTAGAAGCCAACATAATATCCTGTCCAACCACCATTAGCGCAAATCTTGCTTCTCATAGAATTATGCAGAATCATGGCATATCTATCCTAACTGTACTATCCACACACAGACATCATGATTCTTCCTTTGTATTCCTTTTTTACTTTTGTCTAGGCCTGTCAAAGATGAGCACTCCATTTTCATTAAACAAATTTAGGTGCCTGAACTCAGTGACACAATCCAACACAGTCCAGCATTCCACAATAATAGGGAGTTATCTGAAGAAGTTGCCGACTATAGCCATTTACAGCTCAACTTATTATTATGGCCCCACATTATATACCTCATTTTTATACTCCTCCGCTGGATGGTTGAGGCCAAGATAGGTCAAGACCTATATATCAAAAGATGTAGCTTTTGTTTTTGATAAGGTCAGTGAAGTCCCCTCAGGGTTTATCCTGCAATCCTGTACCTTACTCTGTAGATCCTTTGTCTGTGTCATCCATGCAGATGAGTCATGGCCAATGCCTGAATAGTTTGCTCTCTATGAGATCCTGAGAGAAAGTTTTCCCTCATGTGACTCTCCCTAGGCACACCATACATCATCAATCTCCTTACTCTGTGGCTCCATAATCTCCCCGATCAGAAAATCTGGAGCGCAACTGAGTTTCTTGATGCTACAGTACAGGTTCTCCTATGCCCCGAATCTTTGCTGACCCCGAAAGCCTAGGGACAAAATGCTGGTCGATCTTGTGGCTCTTCTATTTCTCCAATTTTGACCTGTGAACCTAGGTTATCAACCATCCAGAAGAAAAACTGCCTAGTACCCTGCAGCATATGCCGTTCAGTTTGCCATAACTAACTGACTCAATTGTCTTTAGTTGTTGTTCTATATTTTGATTCTTTATAATTTTTTGACTTTTATGAATAATGCTGTCATAAGCATCCCTGTACAAGTTTTTGTATATTTCTACTTTGCTTGGATATGTGCATAGGAGTGGAACTGCTGCTTCATATGTATTTGAGAGACTGCCAGACTATTTTCTAAAATAGTTGCACCATTTTGCATTCACACCAGTTATACATTTTGCTCTAGGTATCTTTCCTCTTATCCTTTCAAATTTACAGTATTCACATTTTCTAGAGTATTCTTAATATTAGCATGAGGAAGAAGGGCATTATCTTTCTTAACACTGAAGCAATTTTTGACCATGTTCATTTTTACTTAATGAATCCTACAGGACCAATGACTATGTGCACAGGAAGCCACTTGAGATCCCACTGTCAGTGTGGCTGTGTCTATGAGCACAAAGACAAAGTCAAATGAGCAAAAAGACCTAGGGTATGAGAATAACTAGATTTGTCCATGGTTCCTAATGATTCAGCTGCTGATGTAAACTCTAGATTGGGAGTTTCTTTAGTGCAGACTCATATCTATACCTTTTTGTACAGATCATAGACATAATATTACGCTTATTGGGCACATAAACCATAGTAATAGACATTGTTTTTAAAAAAATTGTTCATAGTACTAACATTGTTAGTACATATGACATTGTTTTTAAAAAAATTGTTCCATTATCCAGATGTTTAATTAGCGTAATCTCCTTGCAGATGCAACTTTTAATAACTGTATATACAAAGTGGCATCTAGTGGCTTGTGTATGTATTACACTTACTTGGTTTTCGTTTTGTTTTGTTTTAAATCATTAGTGTCAGAGTCCTCTTCAAAACTAAGGAGGAAAAAATAGAATATAACTTAATTTTTTAAATACCTTCAAACAAATTCATCTATAATTCCTAAATTTTTAAAGTTGTGATTTTGGAAAAGTAACTACCATTTTAATTATTAAAAAGTTTAAAAAGATGAAACGGTAATTTTTAAGAAAAATGTTGCATAAACCATTTGAAAATTATGTGAAAAAATATTAAATGTTTTGTTTACAAATTACATCAATACTTCTGAATCATTATGGTTCACTAGAAATGCAATTATAAAGAAAATTATATCCTTTTAGTGTGTTAATGATGCATTATTCTTAGAATGCAAAGTTCATATTGAAAAGAGATTAATCTCTTAATAAATGCAGACCAAAGTGTCATTTGCACATAAATTCAAATCAAGTGCCAACAATCCAAAGCCAAATATTTTTACATTGATAGCCATTTTATGTTAACATAAAGTTTTCCCTTCTATTAATACATGAAAGAAGGTTGACAGCATGCATAACCTAATTCAATCATTTTGACTGGCAACAGTTTTATCATGTGAACTTGCAAATGATTACCACTTGGTGAATCATTGTCATCTAAATTGTGTAGGGTTATCATTTGTAGTATAGAATTTATCTTTTCAGAAGCAACATTATGTATATTGGATTAATCTTTGTTTCAGGCATACTGTAATGTACTATTTGTATATGAGTACATGGCTTCCATCAGACAATAATGTCTTTCTGTCTTTGTATCTCTACCTGCACCCGACATATCATAGTGACTAGCATATAACAAGTAATCAATAAGGACTTGCTTAGTTTAATATGTTGAAGTGAGTTGTAACAGTTATTTTTCTAGTATCTAATGAATTTATTTCTTATGTTACTTCATGTTTGAGAATGAGTTCTGTATGTAAGGTGTGACACTAAATTCAGCATACATAACCTAATTAACTTTTTATCATAAATAATGGACTACATAATAGATATTCAGTTTGAATTACAAGGAGTACATCTTTTACTGGAATAGACTCCTGCAGTATAATTGAAAAATTCATTCACCATGAACCCAATGTGGGTTGCTGTTATCATCAGAACATATGTTTTAGCATAAAAGTGGATTCTGATTTTGACTATATCACTGGTAAAAACTGAGGTAGCTACTCTGGTAGTGACTAGAGAACGGAAACTGTGGAATGTTTGGCAGATAGCTAGGATATTCCTTAAGTCAAATGTTCCCAAGATTGAAAACTAATAAGTATTATTTATTTACATTATAATAATTTTCCAATCCTGTTTTTCTCACCTCCCACTCAAACTCTTGATTCCTTTACCATATGCTAAAATTTTCTCTATTTTTTATAGTTCATTGATACAAATTAGATATACATAATGATCACATTCCTCATAGGGAATTTGTACATAGACATGATATATCTGGATTCCTTTTTCTTTTTTTAATCCCATCCCCTACATTCAATTCCTCCTCTCCTCATTTACAAAGCTTTGTTTCCATTTTATACTTCATCATATTTTTTTCTTTTCCATTCTCTCCTTTTCCTCTCCCTAGTTCTCCTTCTTTTGAAGACTTTCTTCTTATTTTAAAATACCTATTATACCTTTAGGTTCTTATTTATTCTTTTGGTTTCTCACACTAAAAAAATGTGATATTCACATATATGAGTCCAATTTATTTCAAGTAAGGTATGGTCTCAAGTTGCATGAATTTACCTAGGAATGTCTCATATTTATGCTTCTGTATGGCTGACTAGTGCTTCATTGTATAAAAAGTTAATCATTTTGTTCATTCCTTAGTTGATAAGCACTTGAGTTGTTTCCAAGTTTCAGCTATGACAAACTGTAGTGTTATGAACAAAGTGATAGATATTTGCATCTACCATTGTGGTATGATGTTTTTAATTCTTCCTGGAAGATACCAGCACTGGAATTTCTCCATCAATTTGGATCTCTAATCCTACTAATTTGAGGCATCTTCATGCTTATTTTCACAGTGGTTGTACTCTCATGAATAGGGGAGAAGGGTTATGTTTTTGCCCAAAGCCTGATACTCACTTGTTAATCATTGATTTTTTAATAATAATATCCTTCATTTATGGAATGAGATGGAATCTCAGCCTTATTTTCATTTACAACTGTCAAATAACCTGTGATGGTGAAGTTTTTGTTTCATTTATTTGCCATTTCTACTTATTCCTCTGAGAAATGTCTGTTTATCTCAAAAGTCCATTTTGATTTATTTATTTTTATTTTCTTTTGTTTTTTATTTGTTTTTGTGTAGGGTCTCACTAGGGAGCTTGGACTCATAGTGATCATTGTGATTTCTGCCCCACTACTGTTAGCATTACAGGCAAGCACCACCATGCCAGGACTCAAACGTCCATTTATAGATTGAGTCTTTAAACTTGTGGAGTATAATTTACTTCAAATGTATATGATCCAGATATTAGTCCTGTGTCTGAAGTATAGCTGGCTAAATTATTTTTACTACTATGTGAGTTGTCTTCTTACTTTTTTTTTTGTGCAAAAGTTTTAATAGGATGAGATCTCAGTCGTTGATTCTTTGTATTAATTCCTGTGTAATCAGGGCTTTGTTCATGGAATTTTCTTTGCCTACAAGTATGTCTTCCAGAGTGCTATTTCCTCTTCAATCAGATTTAGTATTTTTGTCTAAATATTTGTATCCTTCAATTCATTTCAATTTTAATTTAGTGCATGGAGACATACACAAGTATAGTGTTACTGTTTCTAATGGGGAAATCCAGTTATTCCAACAATTCTGTTTATTAAGGAGGTTATCCTTTTCCCAGTGAATGTGCTTGGACTGTTATTAAACATAAGGTGACTGCATTTAGAGTTCTTTCTGTATCTTTTAATCTCATCCATTAATCCTCAGGTCTATTATTTTTGCCAGAACCATGCTATTTTTGTCATGATGACTTTGTAGTATAATCACAAGTCATACAATTATGATGCCTCATGCCTTGCTTTTGTTCCCTAGGATTGTTTTTGCTATTCTAGCTCTCTTCCAGTTCAAAATGAGTTTTAGGATTTTATTTTTCTAGCACTGTGAGGTATGCTAATGGGATTTTCATTGGGATTTCTTTAAATCTGTGTAGAGTTTATGGTAATATGGCCATTTTTACTTTGTTGGTTCTTCCTATACATGAACAAAAATGTATTTCCATTTTCTCATGTACTCCTCTATATCCTTTTTCAAAATACTATAATTTTTACTATGATATCTTTTTCATCCTTTGTTAGATTTGGAAATATTTTTTCAATGCTATTATGAAGGGTGTTGTTTCACTAGTTTATCTTATATTGCATTTGTTCCTTTTGTGCAGAAATGCTATTTAACTTTGAGTGTTGACCTCATACCCAGCTACATTGCTAAATTTGGTTATTAAATGTAGATGTTTTTGGTGGAGTTTTGGAGGGTCTCTATGTGGATTATGCAAAGATTCTATGCATTTTTTTTGTTCCTCACGTTAGAGAGAAAATTTTTTTACCTTTTGATGTAATATTAGCTGTTGGTTTACCATAGCTTTTACCAGATTGAAATAATGACTATCTATTCTAATTTTCTGTAGGGATTTTTTTTTTTGTCATGAATGAGTGTTGGCCTTTGTCAAGTACATTTTTTTACATCTATTCAGATGACCATGAACTTTTCTTCTGGTTCTGTTAATGTGGTATCTTATATGTACTGAGATTTCCATATGTTATATTATCCCTGAGTACCTGGGATTAATTCTT